>JAOEHX010028045.1:0-10092 GCA_025448015.1 Bolborhynchus lineola | reverse complement strand
CCTTGGTCAGACCAAACATCACTAAGCCATAACTAAAAACATTGGTGTTATCAGCACTGTTCTCAGGCCAAAAGTCAGAAACACAGCACTGCACCAGCTACTGAGAAGGAGGAAAGTGACTGCTACTGCTGAACCCATGACAGTGTGTGATTACAATATACATTGGCTTACAGCTGAACAATCTCACTACCTGCGTGATCAAAAGTTACAAGGTACTTGTAGTCCTAGATATCCCTGTAGAAATAGCTAGCACAGGGCTCTTCTTGTTCAGTCATGTTTCAGGCCATCCACACCAAAGATCTACTCACACTGTTAGACAAAGATAAAACCTGTGCAGCTACTGCACAGATAGAAAATAATTCTACTAAAGGATCTGCCGTAGTTGCAATTTGTTTGCCTGCATTTAGCTCTGCAGGGTCACTGTCATGTTTTAAGCCCAGCCGGTAACTCAGAACCATGCAATCATTCGCTCACTCCCCCTCTTTTATTCCATCCCCCCACTCGCGGAGGCATGGGGAGAATAGAAAGAATGTAACTCCCACAGGTTGAGACAAGAGCAGTCCAGTAACAAAGGTATAACACAAAACACTGCTGCTACCACCAATAATAATAATGACAAGGGAAACAACAAGGGAAGAGAATATAATACTGAGAGTGCAAAAAAGAAAAGAAACCAATAAACACAACTCATGCACAATGCAATTGCTCACTACCCATTGACTGATACCCAGTCTGTCCTCAGCAGCAATCTGGGTCTTCCGGGTAACTCCCCAGTTTCTCTACTGGGCATGACATGGTGTGGTATGGAATATTCCTCTGGCTAGTTTGGGTCAGGGGTCCTGTCTCTGCTTCCTTGCAGCTTCTTCTGCCCCTCTTTACTGGCAGAGCATGAGAGACTGACAAGTCTGTGATCAGGATAAGCATTACTTAGCAACAAATAAAAACATCTGTGCTATCAGCGCTGTTCCCAGGCTGAAAGTCAAAAACACAGCACTGCACCAGCCACTAAGAAGGGGGGAAATGACTGCTACTGCTGAACACAGGAGAGCCACATGTTCTGACAGTCTTGGCCTCAAAAAAGGGACAGAGTGGTTCACCAGGTATTTGCATATCATTTCCTTTGAAATCCTCACCATTTACCAACTTATTTCACCCTCATACAGGAGGAAAAATCATGAGCACCTGAAATTCCACAAGTAGGGAAGGTTGCATATAATTTTTCTAATGATTGCTCCCATCAGTGCATCCTTCACATTTGTGACTTTCTCTTATAGAGATCTTGGTAACACATTAAGACCTTCTTTGCTGGCGAAGCAATATCATTTACTAGCAAAACAAACCATAGAAGCCATGAGGAGCTGGAAACCAACACATGTACATGTCATCCAAAACCCACCTAGTAAAAACATATATATTTTATATATATATATAAAAATACATATGGTCCTGATTAAGCTCCTCATTATGCTAATACCAGATACTAAAGTATAGTAATGATATCTAACAACTTCTGGGTGGAATAGATAAATATAAATTAATACTTAGTATGGTATATAAACATGACTTTTCAAGAGAGGCGATGGTTGAAAACACCAGTCAAAACCACAATATTTTAATCCTCCACTTGAAAAACAATTTGTAACTTTAAATGAAAAAGCAAGTTTTTTTGGCATCTCAAAATACTCCAGGAGAGAAAACCTAGTTTTTATCAATACCTCTGCTTGGGTTTTTTCTGCTGGGTTTGGAGTTTTTTTGGGGGTTGGGATTTTTCTGCAGTGTTTTTTTTTTCTTGGAGGTGCGTTCCCACTAGCCCCCCCTCCTTAATAGTTTATGAAAAGTGACTGCTCAAGGGTCAAACATGCCCCCACTGGAGATCTCTAGATCAGAAAGTGATTTGTACTCTTCAGAAGTTACAACTGAACGCTGTGCTAGACAGAAAAAAGAAAAAGACAGTTTTACCTCAGACTAAATCACAAAATCCTGGCAATTTTCTAGATTCCAGAATGATTGCTGCTTCTAAATAAGCTGGCTGCACTGCTACAGTCTTCTGTAGCATACAGACTTGTTCGCTCCATCTAACCTACAAATATATATTTTTTTAACTGTGCATTGAGGAGAAAGGGGTGATAAACAGAAAACGTTTGTACATCAAGTACCAGTATTTTCTAACTTGTGCGATACCAGAAAAAGTAGTATTCAACTATGCATATTTAATATTCTCAAGGAAGCTGTGGCTGCCCTATCCCTGGCAGGGTTCAAGGCCAGGCTGGACAGGGCTTGGAGCAACCTAGTCCAAAGGAAGTTGTCCCTGCCTATGGCAGGGGGTTGGTGCTGGATGAGCTTTAAGGTCCTTTCCAACTCAAACCAGTCTGTGGTTCTATTATTCTATGAATATTACAATGCTAAAATCACTATAAATCGACATCACACAGCAAACAATTATTTCTGCCTTTCAAGAATTTCTTTAAACATAATCCATTTGCACATTAAAGCCTAAACATCACTTTAGAAATATACATTGCTATAATACATGCTTTAATTGTTTTTTAAGAGCCAAATAGTCCACTTCAAGAAACTATGGGTCCAGTGCCCTTATGCACTTAAATCAGAGGAAATCCAGTCAAATATACGTATAGAATCAAATCTCTGTATTTTCAACAAAATTTGTTTTTTCAGTTACCACAAATACACAGCGATTAACTGTCAAAATGAGCTTTCAAAATTACTTTCAGTCATTCATATCTAATTGCAGAAGGTAAAAGTTGAATCTTAACATTTACCTATGCTAAAAGTTCTTAAAATTCACAGGCACAAAACTTCTACTTGAGAAGAGTGGAGCTCTGCATATTTACATGAATCCCATTTACAGCTAGCTTTCTGCATTCGCTGAAGTTTCCTGAACTGAAGATTTCTGAATGCAACTTAAAAATAAGCAGGAATTTAACAACTGAAATTAATGGATTTGGGGTTAAGGGGGTTCAGGGTTTGGTTTCGCTTGCCGTTAATCACTTGTTTACCTATAAATATTCAACAAATTACTACATTCTACAGCACACATTCTCAACATTTTTTATCTTCCTAAGTACTTCCAGCCACACCTGCTGATGTCTTTTGTCAAAAATCTCAAATGCACACTGAATTTTAAACACCACCGGTATTCCACTTTCTGAGATCATAATCAAACAAAACATTCAAGGTTAATGTCTCTAATTTGACCTCTCTCTGACCAACACATTTACATTTGTAGTTGTTACTCATCCCAACTGGCTTGATGTGCTCATTAAATGAAACAAAAACCAAACCCAATCCATTGCACCATTGATCTTAGGTAGTTGATGACCTTCTCCTCCCTGAAGATGTCAATGTCATAGGCTCACACTTCATACTTTCTGTACTTCACAGAGCCATTGCTAAATATTGCCACATAAATCTTTCTTACTCTGATTTTTTCAACATACTTTTTTGACTCTCCAATATGGAATTTACACTATTCCAGCAGAGTTTAGAAGGCAGCCTTGCTCTATTTCAGCATGACTTCTTGCTGTCAGGAGCAACAACTGTGCAAGAAGTTACTTCCACTTTGATTGCCACACTGTCACTTAGAATTAACTGGTTTTGCTATGCTTTAGTGTTTTATCTAGGATGACTAGATACATTATTCATGTAACATAGGAACTACAAAAATATTCTTCAGCTTGTAGAACTGTGGAAGAAAGCTCACAATGTGCATATTTCATGGAATTTTTGGTGATGTCCATTGGTTCTGACAGCAGCACCATTTCACATACTAATTATGTCTACCTACTTCACAACGTTGTACCAATAAAGCAACAGCAGGAATCTGAACTGCCCTGTCCCGAAACAGACAGGCTTGGAAATAGGTTTTACAGCTCCAACTAAGGTACGCTTCATCTTGAGACTCAGGACCTACTTACCACTTTTCTACTTCCTGCATTGATGACCTTCATGTCTCCTCATTCTGCCTTAATGTCTTGACCATATGCACTTTTTGAGGACTGTGCCAAGATAAATCCCTGCGAATGCATGCCAGCTATGACCAGTTTGTGACAGCTTCAGTTTGACAATGAGTTTTCTTCTAAAACAATGTTAAAGCATAAGAGGTTGTCTTTCTTTTTTCCACTCACCACACATCGCTGGCTTCCACAATCAAATTTCTACTCAACATGACAGTTTCCAAAGGGAAAAAAAAAAATAATAAACAAAACAAAACAAAACAGGGTCTTTCTCATTTCAGGTTTTCAATTTGGATTTGTCATGTATTTCTATGAATGTAAAAAGCATTGCATCAGCTGTCATGGGTACAGCAAAGTAAGTTTCTGGAGGCTTGATGTTTTCATTTATCACATATGTATACAACATAAAATGTAAGCCAACCATTGTATGGCTTTGAGTTCTTCTCTAAGAAAACATTAATAATTTGATTCCATAACAACATTTATTATAAAAAAGGTAAAATTTTAACTGTTCATATTTAATCAAAATCACTTTGGGTTCCAAACCGGATTTTTTTAACAGTTTGTTGAGTATAAACTTTAAGTCTCAATCTAGTGTGCTGATCAGTAATTCCACCTACGCAGCAACCTGTTTTTATGAAGGTCTTTAAAGCACATTTGTTTGGAAAATATCCTAGTCCCAATTTTAAAAATAAACTCCTTGCATTAATTGTGAGCTTTATGCGAGGCTGGGAAATTGTGCTTTATTGCTTCCTTCGGTATCAAAAGACTGACTGACCATTCTGTGAAAGTGCACAATGTTGTAACTATTATTTAAATCCAACTCTATTCTAAAAGTACTGGGAATGGGTTCTCGACCAGAAACTACTGTTTTTCTGTGGCAGAATATAGAGATTTCAGACTAACCCTGAAGCAAAGAACAAGTTGATCCTAGCTCAGCGGTTAGCCTACTATCATGGCAGAAGCGTAGAATTAAGATTATCTTTAAGGTCTTTTCCAACCCAAATCATTGTATGAATTTATCTTTCAGGTAGTTTTATAGCTCAATTTTCAACTGGCCTGCCAAACTCACGTGTTACCTCCATATTACAGATGTCCTCTCCTCTGTGAAGCACAATGGCTAATTAATTAATACTGTTGAACCCTCAAGCATTTTTCTAGAAAAAAGGACTGAAGAAAAGATAGCAGAAACAAGCAAAGAAAAAAAATCTAAACCAAAACCAAACCAAAAGTGACATTACTAACATCACAGGCAGAGGACAATATAAAGAGAATTAGGAATAAATCCCACATTATCTGAATTCCTGTTTTGTGCACTAGTGCATGTTTCTCCTGTACTGTATTATTCTCTCAAGAGATTAAAATGCCTGAAGCCCTTTATGCACGTAATTTTATTCAGGGTGGTTTTCTGAAAGGAAGTACAGAATAGAAATACACAGAATGAAACAGGTGAAAACAAAACTGGCTGACTGGCCTTCTATTATTTCTCATATACGAATTTGAAAGTCTAAGTGCATTTTCCATTAATAAAGCATTCTTACAGTAAAATTAAAGCTAATGTGGAAGACATCAATAAGATGAAATGACACATGGAAAGCCAAAGAAGCAAAGAAACAGCAGTTGCCACCAGAGGAGCGCAGCAGACGTACTGCTGAACACTTCCAGTACCTCTAATGCACCAAAGTGACACAAGTACATGAACTGCTTCGATTTCCTTGCATAATTTTACCAATTCAAAAGAGTCAAATTGTTCAAGCTTCCAGCAAGGGCCCTAAATACACTCAGGCTTATACTAACTCACAAACATGCTTTCAGAGAACTGCATTACTTCCAGAAAACACTTTCGTTAATACCTTTGAAGAAAATGAAAAGAAAAAAATATTCCGCTTTCAGGTATTGTTAGCTATTCATTATTACAAATTCCTTAACAACAAAAACCCTCCAGACAGCAAGTCTTCCCTCCACATAGCAAAAAGCTCCCTCTAAACACAAACCCCAAAAGACACAATCAAAACAACCCACTCCCCAGGGGAAAAAAAAAAAAAAAACAACAACAAAGCCAATAAAACCAAATAAAAAATCAAACCACTCACTGGCAAACCCACCAAACCCCCTACTCCGGGAAATAAGAGTCTGCCAAGTTTCATGTTTCATTTCATTCTGAAGTGAGAAGGCATTTTCATCCCAAGAAAGTTCATTAACCCAGCAAGAATTCCCTTCTTTTCTTTAGAAAAAACGTCTTAATAGTAACTAGGAAACACTTTTGTGAAAATAAGCAAGCCCTATTAAACCAAATGACTAAGCACTAAATGGAAAGGAAGAAGGCATTTTCAAAATAGCCGTTCATCCACATTGTGCCTCCCATGAAAAGTCAGAATCTCCGTTCAAACTTTTATCACCTCCATAGCACATATCTGCAAACAGTTACTTTTATAACTGAGCCCTTTTCTTGCCTTCCCTCCTCCAAAATGGATTGAGTATTTAAGACACATCATGCTATCTGCAAGAATCAAGCTGTTCTACAAGTTCACAGGGAGAGGATTAGAACTGACCCATTTTTGTAGTGAACGAAAGCAGAACTGACACATTCCTAAACCATGGCGACCATTATCTGCATTACCTCCTTATGAAAGAATACCAAGTACCCTTTGAAAGTTTATACTCAGATTAATATGTGATTAATAAAATGCTTTCTGATGCATACAAAACTTCTGTACAGCTACCCTTGCTTTCAGATGAGTATCTCTACCCCCATTACGGGAAAGACCATTGAGAAAATCTTACAAGGGGAGCTAATCAATCCTGTTTTCATCTGTTCAAATAGTTCAAACAATTATTTTCTCTAATTCTCAACACAAATGTTTCAATACACTTTGAGAAGCAAAATTAAACATACATTCCAAAGCAGAAGAAAAATTACCAAACCCACCTCAGAAGTGATTATTGAAAGCCATTGCCAAAGGCACTACAACACAGGAAAAACATTTTGATTCAGCACAAGTGAGGTACTGATCAATATAACCAAGCCTCCAACAGCAACAAACAGGATTTCAGACCTTCCATATTTTCTTCATATTTTCTCTCTTCAGCTTTAAAGTACTCTCCATTATTTCTCTTCAAGAATTGGTACTTATTTAATGCTTCCTTCTCTAGATACAAATTTGTTTAGCAAAACATGTTCCTAGAGATTACAAAAATCATCTGTCGCTCTTTCACCTCTAACACAAAATCTTGAAAGGGAGGAGTACTATGAAAACAGTACGGGGGAGAGGAACAAAAACCATCTTCCTAAGTAATTTGTTTTCATAAATATGTGTCTACCAGTCTAAATGAACTTTCAAAATACAGCATCCTCTTGGTATCCTTCAGGGGCTACAATCTTGATAATCACTTTACCATCAAAGTTTATTAAACAAAAAATTCATGAGATGAGATACACACATTTAAGACTAGCAAGTTGCTTCTGCCTGATGCTGAAGAAGCAGACAGTAACTGCTCAGTCAACAGCAAATATAACATGGCAATGATGTGACTTTAAAATTAAGGATTAGTTTATCCCTGTCCATATAAGCAGAAATCAGTATGTTCTGTATAAAATGGCACAGTGATAAATGTTAATGTTAGTGTGTTAGTGTTAATGTTTTGAAGATTTGACCTCCCTGGCTCTTCAGTGGTTAACAGTTTTAGCAGAAAATCCGTAATAAACATTTTGACACATTTAGTCATGTTTATCTGCAACCCTCTGTGTAACACTTATGCGTCCTACCAGTACTCACAGTACATAATACTAGTAGGTAAGAGGCAGTGCAGAGCTGAAGGAAGATGCCATAGCATCTACCAAGACAGGCAGATGTTTATGGTAAAGCTGTAGTACAAATTCAAATTCATATTTATGTGAGAATGGATGTACATAAAGCTTTTCTAGATGGAACTTCATAAAATCTAGATCTTTATATCTTGACTACATCTTAATGAAATGCATACTACTAACTCTTAACAATTTTCTGATCTCAGATAATATTGACACTACTCCTAAACAATCCTTAATATAGGAGTCTTAAGAAGCACAAGGAATGTATTTTGCACTTTGCTTTATTTATACCTGTTACTAGTTATATTTACTTTCAGCAGTCCAGAGGAACTACATGTGCACATCACATAGCATTTCTATATAACAGCATGAACAGAAGAATTAAACTAAATTCAAAGTTTAAATTGAAATAATTTTAGAAAAACATTCAAATTAATTTGATCTCAACTACAGCATACCAAGCTGTAAGTCACCTAGGACTGTACAAATGGCTTGTAACACACTCTGTGATTCTGGAATTATGGTTTACAAGACATCTTTGACATTGAAAGACCAGCAAGATGTTAATTCATACCATAATTTCTACAGATGCAAACCTCCTTCTCTCTGTAAAATTCCCAACTGCCTATTTTTAAGACCAAACTCATGAATAAAGCATATAAATCATGGTTTATGATTAATCATTTTGATTAATGACTCTATGAACTGTCTTCATCAAAACTATCCAATCTGCCAGTTGCCTGTTTCTGTGGTTTCTACGTGCTTCTCTTCATGTAAGAAGAAAATACAGCTCTTGACTGGATTTGAGTCTTTCTTAGGTATGTTAGGAGCCCATCAATGGAGTTGACCCAGACTGTAAAAGCAGGCTTTCTTCATTATGCTTACCCAGTGAATAAACTTAACAGAGACATTATAAGTGAAGCAGACAAGTGACAGAAGAGGAAAGCAGGTTCTAGGACAATGTAAAGAAATAGGCAATGAAAATAACAAGAGTCTCAATAAACCTTTATCTGATATGAAAAGTAGCAGCAACAAAAACCATCAGACCAGCATCATGCAAGTACCAGTACTTCTCTGAGGTATTACAGAATCCTATCAATACTCTTATCCTGAGTATCTGTCACAGTTTGAAATACAGGAAACAGATTTACATCTGTATATAAAATATTTTTCAACTATTATTCTACTTTGAAAAATAAATATAAGATTTAAACCCTGCTACTGGAATCTCGTTGACCCACATAAATGATCTGAAAGAGTCCTACCTTCCCTAATAAGTCCTCTTCCATGAGCCAGTGGAGTCTTCAGCCTAACTCACATCTCTCAGGATTCCTAGTAACACATGCTTTCACAACAACAACCTGCAGTGCTGTCCAGAGCCTCCACGTTCCTGCACACTCCAACCATCACTCAGTTTTACCTTCTCCAGTCACAGGCATCTGAGTGGATCCTCAGGGAGAGCTGAAAGCTTCTTTCCACAATGACCATTTATTTCTCAGAGGTAGCAAAACCCATTCATTTAACAAACCACCATCACACTCCACTTTGCTCCATGCAATAAATGCACAAGTACATTTACAGTTCAGAAAAGAGGAAAACATTCATGTTACGGCTTCTTCTGACAACACAAGGATAATTCTTAGTCCTAGTCTCTGCTGCAAATACTCATGGGGAATCCACTTTATATATACTTGCTGTGTGATTTTTGTTTTACATAGGAAATTGTACTAGTAAAACTAGTTCTAAGAAATAAGAACAAAATATATTAGGTGGTCATCAATAATTGTGACCAAGGAAAATTAAATTAATGATGTATGCATTTTAGGGGCAGTGTCCACCCATAAATGAAACCACAAAAAGTAAAAAAACATATTGCAAGTATCATAGAATCACAGAATAGTTAGGGCTGGAAAGGACTTGAAGATTATCTAGCTCCAACCCCCTGCCAGGGGCAGGGACACCTCTCACTAAACCATACCACCCAAGGCTCTGTCCAACCCAGCCTTGAACACCGCCAGCGATGAAGCATTTATAACTTCCCTGGACAACCCATTCCAGGGCCTCACCACCCTTACAGTAAAGAACTTCCTCCTTATATTCAATCTAAACTTCCCCTGTTTTAAGTTTGAACCCGTTACCCCTTGTCCTACCACTACAGTCCCTAATGAAGAGTACCTTCCCAGCATCCTTATTGCCTTCAGATACCGGAAGGCTGTTATGAGGTCTCCACGCAACCTTCTCTTCTCCAGGCTGAACAGCCCCAACTTTCTCAGCCTATCTTCATACGGGAGGTGCTCCAGTCCCATG
>JAOEHX010028040.1:0-30377 GCA_025448015.1 Bolborhynchus lineola | reverse complement strand
CAAAGATTGAGACTGGCAGTCCACTTAAGCTCTTTCACAGATGATTACAGCAGTGCCGCTGAAAGCAGGATAGGAAGGTCTAAGCCAACAAAACTCGTTTGAGCAAAGAAAGGCATAAAGAGCAATGTGACACAGAGAGTGCTGTTTATTACCAGTGCTGTTCAGGCTAGTCAAGCATTTAGGTTGGATTTATGTGATGGTGCAATGAAGATGGTGGATCCATCAGTCTGCAAACCAGAGCTGCATGGACAGGGCTGGCTGATGCTAGCATGTTGAATCTGTGCCATCCTTGGACAATTATCCACCTTATTATGACTTTCAGAATGTCAAAGGGGGGCATAACTGAGTACAAAATACATTGTCTATGCAGAACTAATAATAATACAAAGAACAAATGTTGACCTCATGTTTCAGACACCACAGGGAAAAATGCTGGTGTCAATAGTGTCCGGTCGATATTGTTTCAAACACTGTACCAGGGGGGTAAAAACAAATCCATTATATTTGCTTACAGCACAGTTAATCAAGATCCGAAGAATAATCACTTTCAACCTAAAAAGCCACATTATCTGTTACTGCAAAACCACACAGATGCAACTTTAAGGCTAGTGCTTTTGAGATATTGGTTAATTCCAAGAAAAAGGCAGGAGGACTGTCTGATACACAGGAATTTGGTTCATTTAGCCAGTGAAGACACAGCTCATGTCGACAAAAACATTTGATCCAATTTCTTCCCAGATTGGTCAGCTATAAAAATATGTACAAATGGACCCTTATTGCATGTATATTTTGCCTCTCAATGTAGAGTTTTGCAGGAGATACTGCTATTTTTGTTTGTATTATGATTCTTTCCTACTCTAGATCAATACAGCGAAGTCAGCAAATCTTTGTATTTTAGATTTGTCCTAACCTTGAAGTGCTGGGGAGCATGGAGATGTTTCCTGATGTGCTTAAGTGCAAGCCACATGTAGTCTGATCCCAGCTTAAGTGTGCTGCCCCTTCACTTCAGCCCTTCAGCTGTCGGAATCAGGGTATGGGAGGGTGGCTCTCAGCTAACATATTGAAATGTCATGTAAATCTGTGCTGACAATTTCTGATAGTGTTTTGCTGCACTGTATGGATCCAGGATGCTGCTGGTTAAAGCCTGGATGGGTTATGCTCTGTGTGTCTCAGATGCAGATTTTCTCTGCCACAAAGGCTGCTGGGTGAGGGGATCCCTGAGCAAGGGATTGGGTTGTGTTTAGGGGGTCAAATGGTTGTTTGTCTATTAAAAATAAACAAGGATAAACTCAAGAAATAGCTGACTCCAGGCAGTTTCTCTCCATATCTGAAGCAGAAATTGCAAGGCTCTAGCAGCCAATAAATGACATGCAACAGGACATGAAGCATTAGGACATCATTGGTTTTAAGCTTTTTAAAGGTCTACATGTTTGAACTTACCTCAGTATATCAGGGAGAGGGACTGTAGCAAGCCAGTGACCTGCACTGACCAGAAGACCAGCTCCTGCTCAGCAACCTCATGACTTGGACACATTCACTCAAATCAATCTGTTACGTGAGGCATCAATATGCAATTGTTTCTTTGGAATTTGCTTCTCATAGTGTTCATAATGAAGATCACAGAAAGCATATTGTTTTAGCCAGGCCACAAGGAATCCGGGATTCTTATTTTTATCATAGTCCTCCCTACAGGTTTGCAATTATTTTTGTTGGCAAAAAGTTATTTCAATTTTCTTTTTATTAAAAGAAGGAAAAAGCCTCTTGCATTTCACATTTTTATTTGCAAAGTGCCAAAATCCCATTGTTCTGTTCTACCTTCCTGCTGCATGCTGAGTGTTTACGGTGAAGAAGAGTTGCAGCATATCAGATTTCTGAGAGAAAGTGAACTGGAACACTGGGACAGAACCTGAGCATCCTGACACACTGAACCAGCTTCGAAAAAGGAAGAGCTCCATAGATCCTAAAATATAAAATAGCCAAATAGTGGACAAAAGAATACCAAATCAATGAATCATAGTGTCAAGCACTCTGTTTTAAAGCAATGAGTTGCCTACACTGTTGTTCTTGACAAGGCATAGGTTTGAAATGGCACTGAGCAGAGACCCTTCTGAGCAAAAGATTAAATGGGACACCAAATACAACACAGAATGCATTAAATGCCACAAGTTCCATGTGCTTCAGATGCAGAAAAGCAACCTTGAGCTTCTTTCAGCACTTGGACTGAAGTTTCCTCTTGTGTTTATAATCAACAAATTGAAAGGACATCTCAGCTTTAAAAAACATCAGTACCCACTCTCAGTTGTGGTTGCACAATTCTGGGGGCAGGGTTTTACTGCAGGTGTAACCCTAACTGTAACCCTCCCCCCTTTACAAAACAGTACCAAGAATTAACTGTTTGTAGCAGTTGAATCTATGTAATGAATAATCTGGTAAGTTAAAATCTGTGTAATGAATAACAGCTGTAAGTATACACTCAGCAAAATTTCACATAAAGGCAAAAGGCTTAGCCCTTTCAAAGGCAGAGGGAGAGTTGTCATGTTGACAGCTGACACAGGGTCAGATATTTTTCCTATACACTGCTGAGGTGGCTGAGTTCAGAGAAGCGAGAATAGCTGAGAATTGTCTCTCTTTTAGATCTCATCCTGTGTGATTTAGAAGCAGAATTCATCTCTGCCAAGCGGCACATCAGTCATCTGTAGGCAATGCAGAAGCGCCTATGCAATTCATCCCATCCTTAAAGGAGTGTCTAAGAGGAGCTAAATTGTCCTCCCATCTGTTTACGTTCTTTACTGTTTACAGAGGGAGAGTACAAGATTAGTTTGCATTACAGATCACACATTTAGGTGGGCAAAATTAAGTTATTTCATCCTCGAGATTCCTCCTATGATATACAGGGAGAGATAATCTGAGACCCTTTTATGAGACCATGTATTATAGTGAGGCCTAGCAGCTAGCTTATAGGAGGTGTGTGGAACACGTTTGTCTGCTCTGGCTTTAAAAGTCTGAGCACCCCACATGGGGAGAACAGAGAGGAGCCAATCAGGTCCTGGTCTTCATGTCCATGGTGAAGAGCCACAGTGTGCCAGCCAAAGGGTGCCATCTTTCAGCATTTTTGCCAGATCCTGGGCTGTGGCTGGGATTGTGAGGCTGACCTCAGTGCAAATTAAAAACCAGGATGAGATTAGCCATGAGTTCCAAGTATTTCATAAAGCAACCAAGCACCTCTTTCATAAAATCTGAAGAACAAAGAAAAGCCCTGGTGAGGATACTAATGCTTATCTGTGCCTGAATCACTGCTGCCAATTAAAAACAGAATCTCTCTGAACGAGGCTGACTGAAGTTGGACTGTTTTGCCTTTTTGCGGCAGGGAGGTGTGCAGATTTCATGTGTTTCTGTATAGAAACTGAACTTTACACTCAAAGTCCCCCAGCTTATTTCAGATGTTCTTCTAAGTGCAATACTACCCATCATTCAGGAAAAGGCATATGAGCTTCTGTTTATCAACTATGGGACAAGTCTCCATGTAATTGTTGTGGAGGTGCTGGAGTTGCACCATCAGCTCACACCTGCATATGCCTCCAGGCACCAACCACATGCACCCATCTGAAACTGTGGCTGCTGCAGGGCCAAGTGTCAGATGGGATGCAGGTGAGAAGGGCCGCCTGTGGTGCAGTACATCCTGGGAGGGGTCTATTAGGGAAATCTCCTGCCACATCACTTTGAATGTGGCTGAAATTAGGCTGCTGAGAGTCCTTCAGAAACATTTTAATGTCCCTCCTTCTCGCAGGGAGTGCAGAATTCCCTTCCCCTCCCACTCTCGCTCTCTGGCATTTGCACAGATGGCTGAGATGAGGGTTTTGTTAGATGCCACCCTTATAAATAAAACACTCAACAGTGCATAGAAGCTCAGTAAAATTTAAAAAAGAGAAGAAATAGTAAGCCTTTAACTAGACAAAATCAGGGTAAGACATGCTGGTATCTTATCTAAGGTTGTAAAGAAACAAGAACATTCTTAATACTTTTTAAAAAGCAAAGCAATTTGAACAATGGCTGTTTGGTAATTTGTAATGGGTAATGCTTTAGGAGCTGTTTCCAAACATCATAAAAAATAATTGTTTTAGGTTTTTTGACAGTAGATTTAAGCTCCAGATACATGGGTTAATAGCTAATTTGTTTAACTTAAAGTTTATTAAACATAGGATTCTCTAGTCCACTAGCAAAACCAAAATAAAAATAAACCAAGAAAATAAGTAAAATTAAAACATGGTAAGAATCCAAATGGCAACATTAAAATTAAAGATGGACAGGAACTGAAATCTTATATGTAGTAAGATTTATGGTAAAACTATAAGTATTTTAACTCCTTTTTCAGATTTATAGTAGAACTGTAAGTATGTTAACTCCTTCTTTCAATAAAAAAACATTAAAACAAATATCCTGAAATCTTAATTCCTTGACTTAAATGATTGAAAAACCCTCATCCCCCAGACACTGTGAAGAAAACTTGGATTTAGAGTCATAGAGTCATTTAGGCTGGAAAGACTAACTGTTAACCTAACACTGCTGAGTTCATCACCTAACCATGTCTCTAAGTGTCATATCTAGATGTCTTTTAAATACTTCCAGGGATGGTGACTCAACTACTTCCATGGTGAACACCAGCATAATCAGTACAGCTTTTTATAAGGAGTGGCTCTGCTTTGATTTTGAGAAGGGCCTGATTTTCCCAGGACGAAAAAGATCTTGTCTGACACCAAAAATGGAGCAGCACCCTCTGGAGTCTGAGCTGGTAGCCAGCAAAGCTCCAAAACTGAGTGAATGAGGGGGGATAGGTACCCGATTGCCTGGGCAGGGCAGGGGAGTGCATGTGCAGAAGCTTGTCAGTAGGCTGATTAACTGAGTGGTGCTCAATGGTTATTGAGCATCTACAATTACAGAAGTCTTGGTTTATATTTCTCGATCCTTTTTTGCCAAAGGGCCATGCAAAACATGTAGATGAGGCATTTTGAGTTTATCCTTGAGCAGACTGATCCGAAAAGGACAGTATGGCAGAGATTATGGATAGAATTAACTGACCAGGATGTGCAAAAACATTTAATATGAGTGTCTGAGAGCTGCATAAAGATACAGGGAGTAAACAATCTGCACTGACAGACGAGGATGACCCAAGGCTCCAATAAATGCCTGACAAGATTAGATTTTATTTTTCTTTCCTGAGGTCAAGCTATTCTTTGTTCTGGCAAATGTATTTAATGATGTTAACTTCTAAGTACACTTGCCAGGCACTGCAGCTAAGCCCAGGTCATCCTCTAATATTGTATCGTGAATGGATACCTCGTTGTTTGACCAGTGAGTAACCTCCCACCCCACCCCAAATAAGTATGAAGTTTTCACCTCTGTGGCAAGGGCTTTTACTATTATTAGTACCTCTGAAATATCGCTTTTGTTGTGTATTTATGTATATGTGCAGGCAGAAGGGTGTGAGCAGGTATGTGGATATACTCAAGTATGTGCATGCAAGAAAACTCCTTGGCTCACAAACCCTTCTAGATCTGTTTACATTCCTGGGGCAAATTCCTTAATACATCTGTGGTTAAACTGTTCCACAGGCTCTAAGTGCATGGCTTTGCTATGCTACCTTGCCTGCACAGGGAATCGCTGAGAACATTTAGGGCCTGCTGAGAATAAACCTGCCCTTGACACAAACACAAGAGCAATGTGTTAATACTCTCTGCTAATGCTATTTAATCCTGAGGATAATGTATTGGATTTTCTGCATATAATCTTAATATAGCATGGGAAGGGGGAATTGTTTGGCTTGGAGAGAGGAGAGGTAGACAGGGGGAGGAGGGAAGGGAGTGGAAAGTGTTTAAATAGCTTCAATAATGGCCTCAGAGCTGATGGAGGACTCCCATTCACATGAGAAGTTATGCTGAGTGTTTGAATTGGGCAAGATTTAGCCCAATGTATCAGAAAATTAGTAGTGTTATGGGCTGGACAGAGCTCATTCAATATAGCCGTAAGCAGCTGCTGTAGTCTTACATGTGAGGGGATGGGAAATTCCTTTCCCAGCCCTCGAGGCTGTATCAGTACCATCCCCAGTGGCCTTTCAAGGCCAAAATTGTTAGCTGAAATACAAAGGTTTGGAAAACAGTAACCTGTCTTGCTCATGCATCACCAGTTTTCTCCCAGCAACCTGAATACTGACCTTTTTCCAGATGAGTTTGCTAATTAGGACAGGGCAGTCCCATGAGAACCGTGTTGTCCTGTGGCCTCAGGTAACTGGAATGTGAACATTGAATGGCTGGTAGGTGTGCAGCACCAGGAAAAGGTGCTTATGGGTTCTATCACCACATGCACTTCTAAAAAACCCATCTCTGGTTTTCTTGTAGAGCCCTTTAGGCACTGGAAGCTGCCCTAAGGTGTCTCCAGAGCCTTCTCTTCTCCAGGGGGAACAAGCCCAGGTCTTTCAGCCTGTCTCCATAGCACAGGTGCTCCAGCCCCCTGATCATCTTCATGGCCCTCCTCTACACTCCCTCCAACAGGTCCATGTCCTTCTTAAGTCGGAGGTCCTCGAGCTCAATGCATTACTCCTTTTATCTTGAGTGTTTATAAAGCTAAACACTGCAGGGAGGGCTCTACAGTATCTCTCCACTCACCATTGTGTTTGTAGCCACAACTCAAAGTACCTGTGCCATAGGAATAGGAGTTGACTGAAATGAGGAATGAACCTGTGGAGGAGTGTCATGATTCAACACCAGCCCACAGCTAAGCCAAACACAGTCAGTCACTCCCCCCAGCCCCAGCAGGATGCAGGAGAGAATAGGAAGAGTAGAAGTGAGAAAGGTCATGGGTTGAGGTAAAGACAGTTTAATGGGATGGAAAAGGAAGAAATTAATAATAATGCCAACAACAATGACAGAATTAGAACACACAGAACAAGTGCAAATGCAACCGCACGCCACTCGCCAAACAATGCCCAGCCAGCTCACGAGCAGTGGCACCTGCCTATTTTTCCCTCCCAAGTTCATACACTGAACATGGTGTCATATGTTATGAAATAACCTTTTGGCCAGTTTGGGTCACTATCATGACTGTTTCCTATCCCATCTTCTTGTGTTCCTACAACCTTCTTTCTGGCAGGACATGAGGAGCTGAAAAGTCCTTGATTTAGTGTAAGCGCTGCTCAGCAACAACTGAAACATCGGTGTGTTATCAACATTACTCTCATTCTAAATGCAAAACACAGCACTGTGCCAGCTACTAGGTATCCCAGCCAAAACCAGACAAGGGAACAGTGCTAACTACAGCCCTGAGCCTTCTCCTTCTGTGACCAATATCTGCTGAATTTGCCTTGCACGTCTCCAGAATTAGAGCTGTTGTCTTGGTATCAAGCAGGAGACAAACTAATACAAACTACTGTTCCTGCTACTGCTCAGGAGACACTGCTTGCTAGCACACTTGCATTCACTTTCTTGCATGTGTTTATTCAGAGCAGTCATGTGCTTGAGCAAAGATCAGTGGTGATTCATGGTTTCTTCTTAAACCCCCCTGAAAATCAGTTATTGATTAAATTCTCATGATCACTTGGTGTAGATTGATGTGCTGAGGGAGCTCCCACTTGATGAGGTTTGCCTGGAGATATGGCAAAGCTTGGCCAAGAGCACCCTGAAGTTAAGCACTGCTTTGTTGTACTTTGCTTTCTGCTCAGCAGGTGTTGATGAGAGTTCAGAATGTAAACATGACATTCTGACTTCAAATAAGACCTATCCAGAAGTACATGGTAACTACTCAGCCATTTGTGTTCATCTGCCATCCTGTCCCTGTGTCACTTTGAAACATCTTTATCTCTCCTTTACATTTTAACCACCTAACTTATTGCCCAGAGGTATGTGCAAGGAGTACGTCGTTCAGTGACGAAACGCACAGGGTTGTGCAACTGCAACACTGAGGGGGTTGAACAAGATAGCAGAAAAATAAAGCTTTATGACGGATTTAAAATGCCATAACTCAGCTGCAACTTGGACCTCTCACCCCAGGACCTGAGCTGGGAAGCCATGAGGGAGGAAACAAGGTCAGATGGACTCCAATCTGAGCAGAAGCCAGGTTCACATCAATCAGTGTCCTCACCACAATGCAAACAAATAGCAGCCTACATCACTTACCCAACCAAACTGCTCAGCTGCACCACTTATAGGGCAGCACTGCCCCAAGGGCTCCGTTGTCTGACCAAAGATAACTTTCCTGAAGGACGGTAGTGTTTTGAAACCTCAGACAGCCGCTGCCCTTTGCTGAGGGGCCTGTTGGGAGCAGACACACATTTATTGAGACCTTGCAGGGCATTTCTCACAAGCTGAAATGTCCTCTAACATTATTCACCATTCTGTAAAGAAGCTGCCTCAGGCTGACTCAGTTAAGGAGAAGTGTTACTTCCCCCATGTTATTTTTAACCAAAGACAATGCACATTATTATACCCTGTGCTGGCGCTGGTAAGTGTGAATAGGAGAAAGCAAGTCAGAGGTTTTACCTACTAGACTGATTGTTTGATTGTTTGACACCCTTAAAGCTGGGACAGCAAAGCTGCAGCCACAGCTAACTTTAAGGTTTTGAATTCCAGAAGGGGAATTATCCCTTGCACTGATGGCAGGTGGATGGGTCACCACTGAGTCCCTGAGGGTTACCCTGTTTGCTTTGTTTCCCACAAAGGCATAGGATGAAGAAGATGCTTTGTGTTTTAAAGTGTGCCTCTGCCATTTGATTTTTCAGGTGTATTTTAGAGTTTAGAAAAATACAAAGATGGAAAGAAGGATGGAAAGACAGGTGGAAAGAGAGAGAAGGATGGAAGGATGGATGGATGCATGCATGGAAGGAAGGAAAGAAAGGAGGAAGGAATAAAGGAATTAAAATAATTTCAGGAAGCAAACAAACCAGCTGAGGACCTCACACGAGGCCATGCTGCAGTGTTCACTGGAGTTTCTGTGGCTTCTAATGTCAGAGTGACATTTCAGAAGTGATAGGACATCCATGTAGGTCTTCAAATATGAGTGAGACAAAGTCTGTGTGAAGAGGTTATACTTCTACCTGCTTCAGGTAGGTAAAGCATACCAACCTAGGAAAGGGTCTGCAGTGTGTTTGTAGTCCAGAAGCACCTTCTGCTTTTCCAGCTGTGTCAACTAACCTGATAAATGCCATTCCCTCTTAAAGTCCTTGTCTCACAGTCTAGTTTTGTTGTTCCAGCATCCTTTGAATACTGCTGCAGGGCTGATCTCTGCTGATCCTTGCCCTTTCCCACCATGCTTCACCCTATCTTTATGCTCCTGCTAAGGCAGGGCAAGCTGAGACCTTACCACAATACCAGTGGCAGTCCCATCTCTGATGATCCTCCAGCTCCACACTAATTGCCTGTTTGCTCATGCTTCATCTACACTAACAGTCTGCAAAATGCTTCTCTTCCTCTTCCTTCTAACACAGTTTCTACCCAGAGGTCTCCCAGGCTGGAAAGTCTCTGCTAAAGTCCCAGTGGTGAGTAACTGCCTAAAATTCAGCAGAGGAAAAGGTCCCTGGATCTCAGGAGACCTGGGTCTCTTGATCTTTGAGGGATGCTTCTTGCCCAGCTGCTGCACAAAGCAACCCCAGGTCCACCAAGCAACTCTGAATTATAAAAGAAAAGGCCATTTAGAACTTGGAATCCTCATTTTGTCATTGTAAAAGACCTTTTGATTTGAAGTGATGTTTAAGGTGGTCTTTTCTCCTGGCACTTCTGTCTGAAATCACAGATTCTTTCCTAAGATAAACTTTGAATTCATTTGCATCTGCATTTTCCCATGAACAATAATTTCTCAGTTTATTGCCAGGCTGTAATCACAACAACACTGTACCTGAGGTCTGCAGCAGGTACACGGTACATGCAGACTTCCTGCAGCATACATACCCATATACACACACTCCTCTCTATCCCACCATTCTCCCCCCCACCCCAATATTTCTCCTATATACTACCAAGAAAGATATCATTGATATTAATTTTTAATTAATTAACAATTAATGTTTAATGCTGTGTCCTTATTGGGATGGGACCACCCTTAATAAAACCTTGGTAGACTGTTTGTGGTAGGCTGGATTAGGAGTCTGTGCTAGTGGACACATCCCACCCCTATGGGATTAATGGGGAGGCACTGCCCTCAGTAATATGATATAAACAGAATCTTCCTGGCTGCTCTCAAAGAGTAGGAAATCCTGGGTAAGATATGAGAGGAGAGCATAGGCCAGTACCTTACCGAGAGCGTATCAGATAAGACTGGAATCCTTTTCATATTCAATCAGGACTAGACCCCGAGGTTGATTTGATCCACCCAACAAGTATTTCAGGCATGCATTTGGGATCCCGCAGGGAACAGCCAAGCCCTCAACAGGTGAGGCCCAATCTGGTTTTAATGGGAAAACACCTGAGACAGAGTCCCTGGGTGGGAGGTGCTGGAGCCTGAAGAAAACATTGCGCTGAAATGCAAAGGATTGGTCTTGGTGAATAAATTCTGTGAGGCCTGATAGAAAACATACACCTGAAAGGAATCAAAGAATGGTTTGTGTTGCACAGGACCTTAAGATCATCCAGTTCCAACCCCCCGCCGTGGGCAGGGACATCTTCCACTAGAGCAGATTGCTCCAAGCACCATCAAACATGGCCTAGAACACTGCCAGGGATGGAGCATTTACCGTTTTCACTAGGCATCCCATGCCAGTGCCTCAGCACCTTCACAGTAAAGAACTTCTTCCTTATATCTAACCTGAACTTTCCCTATTTAAGATTTAACCCGTTACCCCTTGTCATATCACTATAGCCACTAATGAAGAGCCCCTCTCCAGCATCCTTGTAGCCCTCCTTCTGATACTGGAAGGCTTCTATGAGGTCTTCATGCAGCCTTCTCTTCTCCAGGCTGAACAGTCCCAACTTTCTCAGCCTATTTTCATATGGGAGGTGCTCCAGGCCCCTGAGTTTTGAAATAACTTCTAGGAATTTATCTTTTTGTTATGTATTTCACAAAAAGCTGGATGAGATACTGCATTCTTGCCTCGCTGCAGAGAACCAAATTCTCTTGAAGTCTCTTGGAGTTTTTTCAGGGAGAACAAAAAGCCAGGACTTTGCATTCATGGCATCATTTCCAGTGCACTACACGGTGCCCACAGAAATGAGTTGCTCTGGCACAGCTGGGCTTGGTAGGATGCTCCGTGCATGGAGACAGTAGGACATGCCTGCAGGTGCTGAGTAGGACTGAGATCAGTTTGCCTTCTGTCCCAAGAGCATGGATAGAACGCAAACCTATAGAGGAGGACGGAGAAAAAAGATTTCTTCTTCTCCTGACACAGCTTTTCAGTTTCTTTGGGCAGAACTCTTTAGGAGGGATGAAAGCAGCGTGGCTGCCAGAACACTTGAGAGAAAGCCTGCTGGAGGCTGTTTATTTGCTAGGTAACCTCTACTGCAGGTAACTTGCAGTATTGTTACACTTAAGTTTAAACATTTCCCTGCCTGTCACTGAAATACAATTTACAGGAACATTAATTAATCCTAGCTGGGACTCTCAGTGCAAATTGAGACACTTGGGGCTATATTGTTAGATCTTTTATCCTCGCAGAGTGTATTTACATTGCAAAAAGGTCAGACTTCCAACAACTAACACTGGGAAAGCCTTTCATTTCTGAAGTGTTTGAATAGTGCTATTCTAGCCCATTTGCTGCAGATTTTGTTTCCACAAAAATGACATAATCATCACAAATAGCATTTATTGTATGGCATTGTTAATGCCATGGATTCATATGGTAATTCCCTGAAGCATCTGTTCCTCCATATTCATATATCTTTTAAAGGATCCCAGTCTACATGTATAGATCTTTGCATCCTAATATTTCCTGAATTCTGCCATAGATGAAGAGTTTATTTCTCATACGAATGTCAGTGAAATATGGAATATATTAAAAATACCTCAGCTAGGTGTCCTCTGAGTGATTTTCCAAACTCTGTCCTCTTAAAGGACTTTTTGGAGGATGGGATAGAAGAAGGACGTGAAGTACTACATGAGGAGCTATGTGGTATTAAATCTGCAGCTGTCTTGGGAAAATCTGGCATCCAGAAGCAGTGTTGGCAATGATAACACAGAGCAACGCCCTCCAGAACCTGGTTAAGTTTTCCTCTCCAACAAACCTTTTTCAGGCATAATTTAGACTGGAACTACTTGCTTATTTAAAGAAATCAGACTGCTGTGTAGCAGT
Source organism: Bolborhynchus lineola (assembly GCA_025448015.1). Taxonomy (NCBI): domain Eukaryota; kingdom Metazoa; phylum Chordata; class Aves; order Psittaciformes; family Psittacidae; genus Bolborhynchus; species Bolborhynchus lineola. The sequence goes on along the minus strand of JAOEHX010028040.1, from coordinate 18,112 downwards.
GACTGTTATGACACCGGCTTTCAGTGCAACTTCTGATTTACAGCCTTTGATAGGGTTTCTCTGGTCAGGAAGTTGGTCTGAGCTGTGCCCTGCAGTGCTTTAGTGAAGAAACAAAAGGAAATAAACCACTTGGCAACTGATAAGCTCCTCAGACGTCAGTTGTTAAAACGAAAGTTTTATGCCAATAACTGAATAATACAATTTGTTGTCCTGGGATTTACAGAGTTTAGCTCTTCTTCAATGGTGCTGTAGTTATGTGTTCGGGCACATGGGGAAATTTGGGCTTCAACCAGTGACTGCTATTCAGTATTATGTTGTCATTTGTGAATTACAGTAACATCCAGTCACTCAACCAGTCTGGTCACAAGGCCAAGATTTCCCTTCCCAACTCACACAGGAGCTCTTCTTTTCAGTATAAAGGATTGTTACTGCAGGCCAGCAAGAGTGGTAACAACAGGAGTTTCATCCAGAGAACATCTGGTTTCCTTTCAACGTGCAAAGAAATAGAGCTGGGGATGTCAGAACAGACACATCCTCCTTCTCCATGTCTGGAGCATCAATAGTTTTGTTGTAATCTGTTTGGAGATGGAACATATTCAAGAGCTGGAGAAGCGAAGAAGGTATTTTCTTGGTACAGGTTATCACAAAAGATGAACCCCAACTCAGAGAGCCCCACTCATTCTGAAATCAAATATACAGTGTACTACTAATTCCTCAGGCTATTCAGAAATCCTTTACTCCTCTGCCATACTCTGTCTCCCTGCTGCTAAAGCAAGACCCTCCTCCTAATTATGGTCCATCAGGAAGTATTATTTGCATGGTGTTTCATGTCTTCACTCACCACTATCTTCTTTCTGCTGTTCTCTGAAGATGGTGCCAAACAGAACTTTTCATCTTATTCAGTTTTGCTTGACTGTTTATGTACCAAGTGATTGACTGTAATTCTTTGCTGTGAACCCACAGCAGGGATTTCCCATTCAAATCCTGGGCAGGTCCAAGCTTAGCTTCTAATAGCAGAAATGTTCAGACCATTGAAGACAAGCTTTTCTTTCATTTTGGGGGATATTATAAACAGCAGCAAAAAAGGAGGTGGTACTGCTATGTCTATGAGTGAAGGATGATATTCTGTTTGCTGCTGACACCTGTACAATCCCTATATGACTAAGAGGCCTATATCCCAGTCCACACTCATTTCCTGAAGAATATCATCACCTCTGTTCCCCTTAGTCATGCTCAGACAGATTTTTTCCTCTTCCCACCCCAGACCTGCAGCCTTCAAAGAAGGGATTTTCACAAGTGACTTAGAAAAGTTTATGACTTGAATAATCCTAACTCGCTTCATCTCTTAGCTCTGGGCTGCATCATGCTGTGCTGGTGTATCTCTACATGTGTACTGCATAGATTAGGCATGGCCCCGGTATGAGGAAGCTTACGTGTAAATCAAGATTTGTCATAGCCACCCTTGATGACAAAAGAGTCTCACCTTGACTGGAGGAGCAGGGTGAGTCATCAGATGTGATGACTTCACTCTAAACGCACATGAGGCAGTGTTAAGCAGTCACATGTCTTTTCCTCTTGTGCTGGATGGCAGTTAGGAAGGTGAAATATCTCTCATATGAATTCAAGGAAGTAAAGGGGGTTTTAAAACAGAACAAGAAGAAACTTACAGGGATTCACAGGAACCACCTTGCAGGAGGAGGAAGAGATGAACCTTATTCTATCAGGATGAAGAACCAATATTAAAGAAGGTGAAAGGCACATGGGAATTCAGAGAACTGTCATGGAAGACATGACCTGGAGACCCCAGGTTTTCATTTCCTTTGGGTCTCAGTTTGTGGTTTTCATCATGGAATCACAGAATAATAGAATCAGCCAGGTTGGAAAAGACCTTTAAGATCATCAAGTCCAATCTCTACCCCAGCACTGCCAAGACCACCACTAATCCATGTCACTGAGGGCCTCATCTACATGGTTTTTGAACACTTCCAAGGACAGTGATCACTACCACTGCCCCTGGCAGTCAACCAAACCCCCAGGTCCTTTTCCATGAGCAGCTTTCCAACCACTCTTCCTTAAACCTGTAGCCTTGCATGGGGTTGTTGTGACCCAAGTGCAGGACTCCATACTTTGCCTTGTTGAACCTCGTACAGTTGACCTCAGCCAGTCAATCCTGCCTGTCTAGATCCCTCTGTGGATGCTTTCCTAACCTACAGCAGAGGAGGATATCATACCTATATGTGAGGAGAAATGATGAATTTAGAAACGTAGTGTGACATTCCCTTGTGTTGGTGCATGTGCATATGAGTGTTGCATACTCCCCTTGTGCACCTCTCAGAATGGCAATGGTGATAAAAGCGATACTGAACATACAGGGCAATTGCAGGGCTCCTCACCAGGCACAGGATGTGGTGTATGTACAAATACTAAGATTATATTAAGCCTTTATAGGTGTGTCTGGAGTCCAAGGCAAGGCTAATGCTGAATTTCTGCGGAGAATCCACTTAAAACTGAGGCCTGAGGATGCCTTGGGTCTGCTGAGTGTCTGATCTGGGGAACAGGATAAGAAAAATGGGACCTAGAAATGCCCTTCAGGTGGTTATCAGGAGCAGCTACCTCCAGACTCCTGTTCTTGGACTTCTGGTCCTTGTAGGTGTAAATGCACAATAGGGAATGACACTGCCAGGAACGGGAAACTTGTTGCCTGATGGATCAGTTTTCCCCATGTCTGGTTTTAGCTTTCCGGAAATGAAGTGATGAAAAGAAGCAAGGAGGAAAGTGCAGGCAAAGTTGAAGGTTAGCAGATTATAAACCTTGCTAAATTTGGTAAGCTCCAGCCTGAGCTGTGTGGTGTTAGGAAAGTGAAGTAAAATTTTAACCCAGACAAAAAGCCCAGTGGTGAAGAAGCAAACAATTCCCTAAAGTCCTGTCCCTGCAAGCACGTCCAGCCGAAACGTCCCTGCAAGCACGTCCGTCATGTCTCAAAGGGCTGAGTGATACCTTTTCCTGGGACACACGCCTTTCGTGTGATATTTCTGAGTTCAGTGCTAAAAGAAGAACAATGCTGCCTGGCACGTTCCAACTTGTGTGAGCTCTGAGCATCTCATTGCCTCTGATGAGCTCTTTCATCCTCCCTCTTCCCTTCTTGATTGTGTTTGTGAATTAACGTCTGTGGCCATAGAAGCTGCTTCTGCTCATATCCATAGACTGGTGTGATTTGTTGCCATGTGGACATGTCAATATGTTCCTGGAAAATAATGCCATTCCTTGAAATGTATATAAAAAGAGAATCTGTCTTCAGGCAAGGCAAGCTATGCATGAAACCTCCCAGACACAGCAAGTTATATATGTGCCCATGTTCTGCCATGAGCACTGTTTATCAGAGGATTCCAGGATAGGTTACGGTGTAAGGACATTTGTTCAGGAAAACTTAGTGGGAAATCAGTGGGAAGTTAAGACACAAAGAATTTACAGTCCTGACCCTTGGCTGTTGCAGCCATCCAGCCATTCTCTACTAACAGCAATACAGTGTGTGTGTGCTTATCTCACCTGCAGTAACTCGACTGAAGGTTCCCACCAGAAGTAATTACAATTAATTCAGCAACTGAACAGAAAAGGTGAATTGGTTGCACAAGCACTAGCTGAATGTAGATAGAAATGTACAAAGTTGTTACTAGCTTATCAACAATCACTGAATAGGGCAACATGTTGGTGGTTCATCCACTGGCTTTTACCAGCCACCAGGTTGATGTTACACGCTCGTTGTCTGAGCACCCGGAGGGTCCCCATGGTTACAACCTGGAGTTTCTCTGTGCCCTTGGGCCAGGCTCTCCCCTTGCTGCTGGTCCTCTCATTTCCTCCTGCAAGTTTTACTACTGGAAAAGAGAATGAGCTATGAGTCCTCCCCTTCCGCATCCAAGCCCTGAGGATCAAGCAAGCTGCAGCACTGCAAGAGTGGGTTGTGCACCATCATCCTCTCTTCAGATGCTCTATATACTTCCTTGCATCAGCGTCTAGCTTGTACAAAGAGGACAGACCTGGGAGCCTCCACAGTAACCAGCAGCAGCAGCCACTTGAGATGAGAACTGGACACCTGGACAATACCTTGGCAGAGAATACGGTACTTTATAGTGGAGCACTTTGCCCCTGCAGAAGGCTGGTTCCCTTGATTGCCTGAAGCCTTAGGAAAATGCTGAAGAAAACTTTGCATCAAGGGATGACTTTGGCTTTCTTATGAAGCTTGTTTTTTCTAAGGCTAAAGTTCTTCAGTCTGACCAATGTCTTTGTATGGCTTTTGGGTGTTCAACAGGAAGCTTTTGGGTGCTAAGGAAGAGCAATCTATGCAAGACCATTAGCCTGTCATTGTGGTCACAGGTTTTCTTGGCACATTCTGTGGAGGATGATTTCTGTTCATGCTACAGAGCATGGACCTCTGCTTTATTGTTCTATTCTCTGTAACTGAGTTATTACACTACCTCTGCCAAATGGAAAGTGGAAAATTGTTGACCCCTTTTTTTGGTGACATCTTTCTGTCTTGCTTACTCCTTTCTTTTGCCTCCTTCACCTCACTGCATAGACCTAGCAGAGTTACAGAACTGCTAACATAAAAATGTTGTTCCCTCTTGTCTCGCTAGGGAGCTGGGGCTTTTCAGGCAGCTTAATAAATAACACAATGAACCTAGGGCTGGTTTTGCAATAGGTGTCTTTAATTTAGGCTGGAAAGAAAGGGGAATTTCAGAATCAATGCTAGGAAACTGTTAACATCATTGCCAGGTCAAGAGAGTTTCTTCTCTCAAAAGCAACGGTAAAACTTGCCCCGCAGAGCTCCACATTTGTTGTTTCTGGCTGTCTGTGGTCAGACTCTTTCAGTTTACAGGAAGAATGTGTCCATCAAGCCATCCTTCCTTTTCCAGTACCACTCCTTTAAACTCTGCCTGGGCTGCTGGCACCCAGCTGTGTGCTTTCAGGTTCAGCCAACATCACCAGGAGTAAAGGCTGCAGAAGCATTGCTACCCTTTTTTGTCCCTGGCTTTTTACTTTGAGTGTTTTCAGGGCCATGTTCACAGCCTAATTCTCTGCTGGAGGTGATGTGGGTGAGTGGGGGCTCTGGGACAAAGGCATCCCTAAGCAGGAGGATGGAAGTCAGTTAAAGAGAGCAGATGTAGCATTGCTGCTGGGCAAAGAGGACTTAAACCTGGCAGAGCACGTCCTTACCAGTAGTGAGAGGAAGGGATCATAAGTATGCACAAAGCTTTGACACCGTGAACTTTTTGAACAGCTCCTTTAGGAGCTGTATTTTGAACATACACAGAGAAAAGCAATCAAACACAGTGAGAGCCCGTGGGGAGAAATGAAACACAAGAAAAAATCAGTGATAGGTGAGAAGGGGCATGGAGAGATCAGTACATCCCTTGTACAGGAAGAATGGCATAAAAAGATAACAATGCTTTATATTGCCTTAATAACACCCTTTTATAGCTGCCTGAAATCTGCAAACTCAGCTGATTTGCCATTGCTGTGCTCACAGACCACATTGCTTCAGGTTACATATGAACAGGCACAGTTGACTTGCCCACATTCACACATATAGCAATGACAAAACTGGGAAAAACAGCCCTGAATCCTCCCCTATAGAAAGTACCTAATCCCAAATTCCCTCTACAACAAGATTTGTTCACCTCCTTGCTCCTCTCCCAGTAAATGGAAGTACTTGCACAGATCACAGGGAAGATGTATAGACCACAAAACTTCCAGAGATCCAGTTTTTCCTGTGGTTCCATGTGAACAGGTGGGATGGAAAGGAAGCAGGAGATGTTTAGAGAGCATACAAAGGGTAAAGTGATACCAGGGTGGCACGGAGATGCATGCCTGCAGAACAGCACTGAAGCTGAGAACACGCCAGGCTACGTGGTGGGAGGAACTGGTCTGTACTGAAGGGGTTGAATACTTTTTTTCTCTAGAAACACTTGAATTTTCCTTTCTATGAGTCATTGAATGTGGGGTATGGCTGCTTATAGTCAGAATGGTCACAAGCAAAACGTCCCAATAATTCGAGAGAACCAGCGTATTGAATCCCCTTCCCGGTGGTTACTCATTAGATGAAAGTAAAAAGCCAAAACCAGGCAGGTATTGCGAGGGAGGAATAAATAGTTAAACAAGCAGAATGATAAACATCTGAGTTACTTATTAACTTCTGCCTTTTGCAACCCCAGCAGTCCTTAAGTTGTTTTACTAGGAGATCAAAACACAGAGCTGTGCCAAGAAGTCCTCAACCTTTAATAACACATACTACACTTCGTCTCCCCTTGCAACGTGTCCCTGGGCTGAGACAGTGAGGACAGCACTGCCCTCTACTGATGGGTTCTCTCCTCTTTCAATGAGAGCAACGTTGTAGTACAGGTGAGTCAAAGACAAATCCATGTAGGACGGGGTGGATTGAAATATAACCTCTTCTTTAGTGTGCCAGCTACCACAAGTTGAGAGAGAAGAGGAGGAATAATCGACTTGCTCTGTGTGTACCTCCACAAGCATCTGCTCCAGGATGTTCATTACAGATGGGATACTGGAGCAGCTGAGCCTTGGATCTGACAGTCCACGGACATGCTTATGGTCTCAGGGCAAAATCTGGGCTGGAAGGAAAAGGGGGGGACTTAAATATGCCAGGAGCAATCACAGTGAAAGCAATGCAGCATACTTGGCAGGGTGGAAAACAGGCTGATGCTCATCTGTAAGAAAAGGGTGATTTGTGATTTCAGATGTCTTCTTCCATCTGGCGGGGCTTGTTTGCATTCCTGCACCCAGCTCCATCCAGTCTGGAGTGTTGCCTCAAGCAGTGTCTCTCCCTTGCCATCATTCTTGATGTTGTCTCTTGTTATTGAATCCTGTCACTTGGTTTAACTGAGAACATGCTGTTTGCCATCTTCAGGAAAGACTGAGAAGTAAGCTGGCAATAATCACTGCAATTGGGGGTTCAGCTGAGCCACCCTAGAAGCTGGTTCTTCTTTATGATGGCTGACTGGAGCCCCCTGAGGGATGTGAGAAGACTCCTGAAGATGTGTGTCCTTGAAGAGGGACAGCTCTGCCCTGTGGTGCACAGGAACTTCTTCCTAAGTTTAATACCTGTGGTTTTAGCTAATATAGCTTATGCATAAGGAAAGTTGCTCTGGCAAGGAACGCAACCTTCAACACCCCAATCTTTGCTTCATTCAAAGGAGGTAAATATGAAGAAATGAGCAGAAGTACTCAGCACCATCAGTAAGGATGGACACAGGCTTGCAGGAGGAACAGGATGTCCAGTGCTGGTGGGGGCCCAGCAGAAAGGGAGTCGATGATAGACCACAATAAGCTAAGCCAAGGAAAGCCTGGCTGTGCCTCTAGGGATAAAGGCTACCCTGTGAACAGAGCCTGAAAGGATGCAAGTCTGGTTTGTGTTCTGTCTTCCTTCTGTTCAGCCTCTAATAATACCCCTCGTTACTATAGCCAAGAACAACAATAGCCATTTGAAAATATCAACTCTTGTTCATCACCATCAGCTGTCACAGAAGTCAAAAAATGCCCATTTGCTTGGATCCACTTGTTCTGCTTCTTGACCTGCCTTTGCTACGTTTAGCTTCAGTGTTTTTCCTTATCAACTCCACAGTAAGGCTTTATTTTCCAAGTCTCAAACAAACAGCAGGGCGTACGCTGAACAATAGGAGACTTTGGCAGCACTCAGGTTCCTCCTCTGTGCCAGAAATCTTCTCTGATGGCCCTGAGTTCCTCTTTACCCCCTTCTGCCAGGGGCTGACATTAGGGAAAGAGAAAACACAATTGAATGCCATCAAAAGTAATGTCCTGTTTGTTTTCCTGCTGACAGAATTATTTTCAGGACATCTCAGAAATGGGAGCAAGGGGAGGGGTGGGAAAATCAGAACAAGCACAAGTTTGGATTTCATTAGTTCTTAGCAGAGAAGGACCTAGAATCAGCACCAAAACGCAGGTCAGGGACAGGATAAATGAAGCCATACATATGTCATGTGTCCTTGTTTACCCTTCTGAGAGAAGACCATAAAGAGCTGGAGAGGTTTCTGTTCCAGAAGCAGGACAACGTGATCTGTTAAATATGTTTGTGACCATGCTCCAGTTTAATTATTGCTGTGTGGGACAGCCTCTCCAGAGCAGCAGTAGCACCAGCATGGATTTACCAGGGAGATTTTACCATTAAATATAAATAATTTTACCATTAAAAGGAGACTTGGGCCACTCACAAGCAGTGGCTGCTGCTGTTTACTCTTGTGTAAAATGATGTGGTTATGCAGCGGCCCAGTCTCTTCCTTGCCCTTCCCAGGGTTATGTTAAAGAAAATGGGAGAGCCAGGCTGGCATCGCTTGGTTTCTGAAAGGGACAGGTCTTACTCCATCTCTTTTCACCTTTCCTCCTTCCCTACCCACAGTTGCAGCAGTGAAAATGAGGTGGCCTCTGTCCAGGCATGAGTGGAAATCAGAGGTCAAGTATGCTGCTCCTCACCATGTGGTCTCTTGACCACCTCTGCCTACTGCTGCATGGGTGATGTGCCTCTTCTGGTAACCACTGCAGGTTACGCTGTTCCCACTGCTCTAATTGCAACTCCTATCTCTGCAATTACAACTGCTGTAAGTGACATGGATCGATAATGAACCGATGAGACACAGCCTTTCCTGGGGCTACTGCATGGAGGATGAGGAATGGATCAGGGGGCTTTCCAGCTTTCAGTTCACCACTTCCTGTCCAGCCAAGGTCAGTAACAACCCAAAATTAAGTGGTACAAAGGGCTGACTCAACCAGGACCTCCCACTGGGGTTACTGTCTGTTCTCCACTGAGCACTACCGCACTGGAGATGATGGGGAAGGGAAGATATAGGGAGGGGGTTGCTTGACCTGTCACCTCCTGACATCAGGCTGATATCAGCCTGAACTGGGGATGGGGTCGGTCATGGGTAGGATGGGGGAATTGACCTTTCTCCCCCTTCCCCAGGCCAGTTCAGGGGTGTCTTACAACTGCTAAATGTGCTATAAAATGAACAATTTTCCAAGAGAAATAGTACTTTCCGTAGGTAAGAGTGAATGAAGCCATGAAACAATTTCTGTCCCTTAATACAGTATGAAGACCTACACTTCAACTAACCTTTTAACCCAGACAAGCTACTTATCTGTGTACTGTCAACTCCCCTCACCTATTCCCATTTTGGTAGGGACTGCATTCATAGTACTTTATCTCTCTACAATTATTTTCTAGCATAAATTGCTTTCCATTGTCCCAGTCCAAACACCTAGTGGAAAAGCAAACATGCATGAGCCTTGATCTCCATCTCTTTTGCTGGTAAAGCAGAAATGCAAGACCAGGTTTCTGAGCCAAGGCTAACAGTATATGACCAACACCTGCTCCACACTGGGGAAGAATAGTGATGGTGATGGGAAAGAACACAAGGCAGGGTCTACCTGCTCAGGCAGAGTGCACTTTCCCATTGCCCAGGAGTACCTTGGTGGGATCTGGGTTTAAGCTGCTGCAGTTTGGGCCCATACTGATAAACAGAACAAAGCACAGGCTGAAAACTTGTCCCACAGTTGTGTCTTCTGCTTAGTTGCTTATGTACATACTGGCCGGGATTTGGAGGCCATTCCCACGAGGCAATGTGTCTAAGTGCAGCCAGATGGGTTGATGTGAGCTATGCATCTTACCAAGGGGGCCAAAAATAATGAATTTAAAACCAAGTACTACAATGTGAGCCATTAGCCAGCCTGATAGCAACTAACAATAAAGCACAGCTTTGCACAAGTACCTAATTAATCAGTCCTCCTTAAAACAGGTTTCTTCATTCTTTATGGTATCAAATGAAGAATGATGGCAGCTTTCCAGTATCTGAAGGGGGCCTACAAGGATGCTGGAGAGGGACTCTTCATCAGGGACTGTAGCAACAGGACAAGGGATGATGGGTTAAAACTTAAACAGGGGAAGTTCAGGTTAGATATAAGGAAGAAGTTCTTTACTGTGGAGTGTGAGGCACTGGAACAGGGTGGCCCAAAGAAGTGGTAAATGATGCACCCCTGGCAGTGCTCAAAGCCAGGTTGGAGAGAGCCTTGGGCAAAATGGTCTACTGTGAGGTGTCCCTGCCCATGGCAGGGGGGTTGAAACTGAATGATTTTAAGGTCCTGTCCAACCCAAACAATCCTATGATCCTATGCAGCCTCATAGCACCAACACCAGGGAAGGTTCATAGAATCATAGGATGGTTTGGACTGGAAAGGGCCTAAAGAGCATCTCCTTCCACCCCCCACTGCCATGGGCAGGGATGCCTCTCATTAGACCATGTCACCCAAGTCTCTGTCTAACCTGGCCATGAGTGCTGTTCACTGGTGTGGACATCATCTTCAGCCTAAGTCCAACCCCACTAAAGAAAATAGAAAGGTCTTCTGTTGGCTTCAGAAGTCTCTGTGTCATGTTCTAAACTGAATCCAGGCCAACACAAGATCCCACCAACTTCACATAAGCAGCTTTGGAGTGATGTTAGTGGAGCTGTTATCAATTTCAATAACATCAATGGGTGAGGGCTGCTTGAAAGTCAGGTCTATATGTCTTATGTCAGGTTGATGAACTTGTAACTGTGAGCATGTCACAGTCCAGTCAAGGTAGGGTTTAGAAATGTGCCCCAGACAATGGCTAATGATTCACCCATAGAGTAAGAATTAACTACTGCAGTGTGAAATCTGTTGACCTGATGCTTAAAGCAACCTGGTTGTAGAGTCCCTCCGCAGATAAGGATCCTTTCAAAAGGGAACTTCGTAAATCATTAATCTTTTCCAAGGAAAATTTACACATTTCTCTAGTGTTTTGTGCTATATTTTAAAAACAGATACTTTCTACTTTTTTCCCACTGCCAAAATTCTCCCACAACTCCCAAAAAATTTGGAAGGAAAGAACCAAAGACTGGGATAACATGTGAAAAAGAAATCAAGCCCAAAAGGTGGGTGGTCATTGGACGTGTAAATACATGTATATGTCTGTATGTCTCACTTTTTATATACATAAATGTTAGGTGTCAAATAATTTGGAAAATTATCTTGCAATAAATGCCACTTCTTGATTTCTCTTGGTAACACAGTGGGCATCTTTTGTCTTGGCTACAGGGCAGACCAAAACTCTCTGATAAAGGCCCAGACCTTCCTGTGCTAAGCACTAGACAGAGGTCTGACTAAAGAGTTGAACAGAAAGGATGCCAGGCTATGGTATACCTATAAATGCCGTATAGCATTTCTATAAATCCAGATCCAGAAAGTGAAATTCACAGAGAGGGAGTTCAGGTGAGGCAAAAGATATCTTTTTTTTCCCCCCTGTTCCATTTCTTCTGGGATGTGGTGGAAAATCCTACTGACTGGTGCAAACTGCTGTAGCTTCAGCCTCTGGGAGGAGGAGCTGATCATCCACTGAGAACACGACCAAGTAATAACGTGCTGCCTTTATCTCTGCACTGAGCATGTTTGCAGAGCTGATGAGTTTGGTTTGTTTAGGGGATTGGTTTAGGTGTGCTGTATGATTGCACAGGAAATGGGGGTCTGGAGGGCACTGCTACCAAAGGAAGCAAATACCAGAAACACAAAGAACTGATGCTTGTTTGGTACCAATTGTGAGGCCAACCTTTGCTGTTGTAAACACTGCAATGTTTCTGTCCTTCCTGCAAAATGCAGCTTCTCCCAAAATAGCTGGATGCCAGCGACTCCTTGCTGATGGGTCCTAAGAAATCTCTGTCTTCTGTTCAGAACTCTGCATGGTGGTTCAATTCAGCAGGGCCATTCCCTTCCCGCAGGCTGCCCACACATAACCGCAGTATTACAAATCAAAAGGAAAATGCTGCAGAGCTGCAGTTCACCAGAGATTCCTAAAAGCTTTGGCTGAAAGAACTCTCTGAAGGTGTCTATTCCACGCGGGAATCCCCAGCGCTCTATCGGACCAGCAGCGTCTTTGTCTAGCCAAATCTTGACATCATCAGAGGGCAGAGGTCCCATTTCTTTTCTTGGCTGACCTTCCCACCCCCTCATGAGACAGGCATTTTCCCTAATGGCCTGTCTGAACCTCCCAAGCTGCAATGCATGGACATTGCTGCTTCTGCTGCTGTTTGATACTAGTGAAATGAACTTGTCTCAGCCATCTTCCCCTCTCCTTAACACATGGGCAAGGACATAAGAGCCAGACAGTACTTCTCAGCATTTGCATACATTGCTTGCTCTGTAGAAAAGAGGGCACAGGGTATACGTGCAGACTAGGGATTAACTAGGACTAAGCCATGTCCTGGTTTCAGTCTGTAGTCCATTCCCTGGCACTGTTTTAGCTCATGGCTTCTGATCTCCTCCCAGAGAATGCCCATACTCAGCATGAGCCAAGGACTGTTCCCAAAAGATGATATAGATGAAGCCATCCAGTATCTCTAAGCCACAGAGGTTTAGCTGTACAAGCATACTCCATGGCACATCCATGCCCTTGATCACAGGGGTGGGACTTGACCTATTTTGTCACATCCTATTTTCATGTTTATATATGTATGTACATAAACATCTCTGGCACCTCATCCTTTGCACTCTCCAGCACACCCTTCATGCCACATCTAGGGACACAATATAAACATCCAGGTTTGTGTCATAGGAATCCCACTCTGATGATGCTGGTGCAGTACTCCCATACATAATGTATGTAAGGTTTAGTAATAATTCTTTTTTAGGTCACATAGACAGTACTTGGAGCATACAAGAGATGCCAGGCTAGGTGATAAGCGGCACAGATATGACCAGTCAGCTGGATAGAACTAGTCCTCAGCAGTGTGAGTGAGACCCCCTCCAGGGGATGGTATATAAGCAGTGGTGATGTAGCTGCAGGAATGAATAGTGAGTTATTCATAGAAAGATGTATAGAATTGATGAGTTGAGCCTTACTGTGCTTTCTGTTCCCATGAAGGAAGAATTGGGCAAACAGCTCAGCTTTACTCTTTCAAATACAGGCCAACATGGTCACCATAATCATCCTAACTGCCGCTGAATGCCGGTGACTCAGGGCAGGTTAATTCTTATGAGGTATATACTCAAGAAGGAAAGTTCATTTGCAAACCTCAGGGCATCCTTTCCCTACCTGCTCTGGGATTTTCGCACTCATGGGCTATGAGTAAGGACAAGCTACCACACCACTGAAAACAACTGAGAGTTGAACAAAGCAATAGCACCTAGTGCATCTGCTAGCCATGTTGGTGAATTATCCTCTGGGCTGCAATCCTGCATCACCTGTAGTCAGGAGATAGCAGTCCCTGGGCTCAGTGAAGGACATCACACCCATCTCAGAGAGGGGAAAGGAAAGCAAATAAAATCTCTTCAGCTTGAAATGAGTGGAAATGGAAGCATTTCCCTCCATTATATGTGTTAGTGGTGGCAGTCCTGGGGTAATGGTTGGAATTGATTTTAAAGGTCTTTTCCAACCTAGTTGATTCTATCATTTATTCAGCAGAAGAGGTGAAGTGGACCAATTGTTGACTGTAGTGATAATGAAGTATTCAGATAGGAATGCTAATGAAGTATACACCTAATGAAGTGTTCAGATAGGAAATTTAAAACTGAAGACTGGTCAAATAGCACAACTTTAAACAGTGGAGCCACAGGCCGTGGGAAGGACCCAGCATCACCATGGAGGTACATCTTTCCTATGCGGGATGAGTGTGCTGCACAATGTCAGTCTCTTCAATTGGTCTTTTAGACTTCGCACAAGCATCTCCTCCCAGGAGCTGTGTGGGAAGCAGCTCTGCCTCTGTATGTGGGAGTGATGGGGGATGCCCCAGCCAGAGCCTCAGGAGTGCCTGAGATGGATGCAGTTCCCTCAGCAGTGAACAGGCAATGGGCTTGGTGTGGGCACCCAGCAGAGCCTGAATCAGGCGCCAGGACCCCAGCATTGCTGCTCAGCACTTTACCAAGTGGTACCCACTGATCCCCATGGGATGCTTGCCTCTGCCTTGGCTCTGGGGCATGGCCGAGGCACGAGCATATGCACTGCTGGCAGTCAGCAGTCAGATAGGCTTTCTGCTCTCATTAAACCCAGCTAATTAATTTGCAGCATCGATTGCTTTCTACAATATATCTGCCCCTCATTTAACATTTGGGTACCACAACTGAAAGCAAATAAACCCGAAGCTATACAAGTTGATTATATTGGTAGCATAACATATAAGTCCTGTTAGAAACAACTGAATTGCCTTTATGGTCCACAAAGGACATTTTGATCTGCTATAACTGAAGCTTTCTACATCCACAACTAAAAAGATTCCAGCATTACCACATAGCCAGAAGTCCCAAATATTTGTCCCTGGTTGGGAAATTAAGTTTCGAAGTTTCAAAATAATTGTTTTGTTTTCTTCATTTATTTTCTTTCAGATAGAAGCATTTTGAAAGGGTCAAAAACACACACACAGCTGGGACCCTTCACCCTTCCAAAGCAGGAAAGGAAAACTGCACAGATAACAGCACTGATGTAAATCCTCAGGGTGTGATGCCTTGCAGGACTTCTCCTATCTCATGCTCCCCATCACCTTCATGACAGTGGGCTCCTGCATTTAGATCTCATACAGACGCTAGAATGGATAGATATAGCAAATAAATTCCAAGCCTTACAGCTGGGAAGATAGCAATGTCAGGAGGGAAGAAGCTCTAACCTGTGATGTTGGAGCTCCACGATGTACACACAATGCTCTAAGAGAGCTGTATGCTCCCGAGGCCGCTGGATAACTCATGGGAACAGGAAAACAGCACGCTCTAGTGGGGATATTATTAACATCTATTAGAAAACGAATCACTGCACTGAGTACTCCATGTGAAAGCAGCTGTTGCTTTGTATCTCTGTGTTTATTCTCCCATTCTTATGCATCTCCAGCCACTCGTTACCCCTCGTGCCCATTAGCCTAGGGAGGGAGCTAGTACCTCCAAGGCTGTCCCATCTACTGTTAAACAGCTTGGTCCAGTTTCTCTTTCAGGAACCACAAGTGGAGCCTCTCCCTCTGGCTTGCTGTGTGTGTTTGGCATATTGCATGTTCACCTGTGCCAGTGTGGCAGGGCGCAGGGAGAACACCTGAGTCAGTGACAGCAATGGCGAGGTGCCACTTTAGAACAGGAATTGGAGGGCTCCTTTCCTCTCTCCCGTTCTTTGCCACCCAGTGGAAAACTCCCATCTCCATTAAGAATGAGAACTCATTACTGGTGAAAGGAGACACTAATCAACCATTAGTTGTAGCCATTAATGAAAAAACTAATGAGGTGCTGAGATCCCCAGCACTGACTGAAAGGACTTAATCATAGCTCACTGCTCAGAGACACATTAATCTGTGTGCATGCTGATGTTTCCCATTCCTTTGTTTATTATAGGAAATAAAAACATTGTTCCAGCTTCATTCGCAATGCATCTGCTGGCTCTCTCTGTTAAGCTGCGAAGCCATGTAGTTGTGGGCCACACTTGCAACTGATGACAAGCAGCAAAGTTCGTTTGGCTCCCAAGAAGCCCCACAGAGAGGACTTTCACTGGTGGAATGGCACAAACACCATGGGAAGCAAACACCATGCACACAACCACATAAAACAGTGATTTCTTATTGCCTCCATCTGCTGGTTTAAAGTATTATTCCAGCTCCTAGAATAGCAAGAATTGAAGTGCCACCAGTGCACCTCATTCATTCTGAAGCAGGCTTTTCACTTTGGATCATGCCATTCCTGTTAGTGATGAACAGTACTCTCACCTGGTTCCAGCATGTTATCTGTGGGATGGAGGAGTAACTGGGAGTAATAGTAGTAACTGAGGTAGTTTGGTGTAAATTTGAGGTAAAGGTTTATCTCAGGTGCTGTTGCTATTACCTGCTCTCAGACTTGTGGAAAGGTCTTAGCACCCCTTGAATCCATAGACTTGTTTAAGTCTCTGTTTTAGTCTGGATGGAGTGGAGTTAACTTCCTTCATAGCAGCCCACATGGTGCTGTGTTTGGGATTGGTGGTAAAACACTGTTATACCACAGCAGAGTTCTGGCTGTTGCTGAATAGCATTTGTAGTGTGAAGCCATTCTCTGTGCCTCACTCTGCCCATCCCAGCAACTCACCTGGGGTAAACAAGAGGCTGGGAGGGGACACAGCCAGGACAACTGACCCAAATTGCCCAGAGCGTTATTCCATTCCATATAACATCAACTTTGGCAATATGATGGGATGGAGGGAGAAGGAGTCTTTCCAAGGTGAATGTTGCTCAGAGACTGGCTGGGCATTGGTCTGCTGGTGGGAGG
Organism: Bolborhynchus lineola; assembly: GCA_025448015.1. Taxonomy (NCBI): domain Eukaryota; kingdom Metazoa; phylum Chordata; class Aves; order Psittaciformes; family Psittacidae; genus Bolborhynchus; species Bolborhynchus lineola. The sequence goes on along the minus strand of JAOEHX010028040.1, from coordinate 1,813 downwards.
TAGCGAGCAATTGATTTGCTTTACATAACCTGGTTTTTCTTCTCTTTCACTGATTAAACTCTATCTCAACCCATCAGTTTTCTTGTTTTTGTTCTTCCTGTTCTCTCCCCCATCCCACAGAGGGGAGAGGGGGAAGTGAACAAGTAGCTGTGTGGGTGCTTGGCTGCAGGCCAGGGTCAAATCACAACCATATGTGTTCCCCAAAACATCACCAGCCTAATTCACTCCTGGCTCACCTACTTTGACAAGCTAAACATATGGTTAAAACGCTACTTTTTCCCCCAAAGTTTTCTAGAAGCTCTATTGCCTTTATTTCTATTCAGCCTGTCTTGACCTTCACTTTTATTTATTTCTATTCCCTTACCTACTTATTCAAATCAAACCCTCAAATAACAGAGCTTGTCAGCTTGCAGAACTTCACAACCAACTCTTTGATGTTCCCAGGGATGAACCATTGTCTGCCTGTGCCTCCACTGCTGCAGGCAGAAGCTTGGCACCTCATCAGTGTCTTGGGGAACTTGCTCACAACATACCCACCCTCTGACATCTGAACATAAGGATGTGTTATGCAAAGTCCTCCAACGCTCAAAGAAGAAATAGGAGTGGCAATCACTTTTTCCACTGTTTTCTACCAGTCAGGCGTGTGTGCAGGCTGAACACATGATGCGGCTCCAAACTGGACGTGCTTCAAAGCCCAGCTCAAGTGTGGCCAGTCTGTTCTAACACCCAACCCCAGACTGCAGGTTTGGGCCGAGGCAGCGATGTGCAGCTCCCCTGGACGGTGACAGCTTTCTGGGACCAGCCCCACGAAGGCAAGAAGGGAAACACAGAATTCCACATGGGAAGAAATGCTGTAAGGCATTTCGGAGGCTTGGTTGGGGCATCTTTGGAGGATGCCTTTGGAGGCTTGGTTTGGCTGTTGTTGGAGGAACGTGATGGAGCTGCAGCATTAGTGGCATAGGACAGGATGCTTTTCTTACTGACTTAGTGTCTCTGTGGACAGGGAGATGGCTGGTAGTTGCTGTGTAACTCTGGAGTCTGATTATGTGGAAAAAGTAACTATTCTGAGAGATGTCCTGTCTTAGTAGGAGTGTTAATGTCACAGACACAAACAAATTCTCATATGGATATATTTATATTCTGCCAGCCAAAGGTTACCTTAGAAACTAAGGAGTAAAGGAACACAGTGAATTTCCTATATGAGAAAATTAAACTAAAACCACTGAGATTTACTTCTGCATAGAAGTACCTAACCTTGGAGAACTTTTCACATTTTATTTCACATTGCCTGGAGATAACAAGAGGTAATGAGATCTGCTCCCTGAAAGTCCGCAGGAAAGACAAGCGAAAACAGAGATTTTTTAAAGGTGGCAAGGGACTCCCTTGCCTTTTCATTCCTTGGGTTTAATTGCTATCCTGAATGTGAGCCATCAAAGGAACCCATGCCATGAACTGAAGCCATATTGTTCCCCTGTGGGTACTTTGTTTCTTCATTTGATGGTATAAGGAAAGTCCTTTGTCCAGCTCTTGTGGTCGATCCATCTGTCTGAATGTTGCTGTTGTCGCTGCATGTCTTAGTGGCCTCAGGGGGTCTTCAGATAGTAATTTTATGCAAACTACTTTCCTGATGAAAGCATTGCAAACCTGGAAGCTGCACTTCAGTGCACTCCTTGTGTGTGGACCTGAAACAAAATGCAAAGTGATTTTTCAAGAGCAAACTGTTCCCTTTATATACAGCACCTTCTTTTGCTTTGCTAAAGGTGACAGACAACAGAAGCTGCGTGGAGACCTCAGCAGCCTTCCAGTATCTGAA
>JAOEHX010028039.1:0-20364 GCA_025448015.1 Bolborhynchus lineola | reverse complement strand
TATTGTAATGAGTGGAGGAAAAAGCCTATTATGAATGAAACATATGAGTGGATAAAACCAGGATGCTTCATATACTAATTCTTATTCATGTTTGGGCATTGCTTTTCCAGCACGTAATTCTTGCCTCAGTCCACAACAAATCTAGGTTCTTTTTCCTTAAAGGCGCTATATCTCCTCACAAATCATGTCTCAGAAAATATGTGAGAGGTGATGGTGAAGTTGTCTCTTAAAACATGAAAAGTTGTAATATGATGATGGTGCAATATAAAGTAATGTTGCAAGTTGAAAAGTGAGCATACTTAGTTTGTGTTACAGAAATCAGAGATTTCATGTCTAGGAACTGAAATGTAGAGTATAATAAGCCTGCATAGGGTATATGACTCTCCCTTCTATAAGAAGAGAGCAGTTCATGTCATCTACCTGGACTTCTGCAAAGTATTTGACACTGTCCCACATGACATCCTTGTCTCTGAAATGGAAAGGTATCAATTTGATAGGTGGACCACTCAGTGGATAAAGACCTGGCTGGATGGCCGCAACCGAAGAACTGTGGTCAACGGCTCAATGTGCAGCTGGAGGCCAGTAATGAGTGGTGTCCATAATGGATTGGTGTTCAGACTGGTCTTGTTCAACATCTTTATTGGTAACATGGACAGTGGGATTGAGTGTGCCCTCAAGAGGTTCCCCAATGACACCAAGCTGTGTGGTTCAGTTGATACATTGGAGGGAAGGAATGACATCCAGAGGGAACTTGACATGCTTGTGAGGTGGGCTGATGCCAGCCTGAGGAATTTTAACCATGACAAGTGCAAGGTCCTACATGTGGGTGGAAGTAATCCCAGGCACAGCTACAGGTTGGGCAGAGAAGAGATTCAGAACAGCCCTGCGAAGAAGGACTTGGGGGTGTTGGTCAGTGGAAAAATGAACATGAGCCTGCTTCAGTGTGTGGTTGAAGCCCAGAAAGCCAATCATATCCCGGGCTGCATCTAAAGGAGCATGACCAGAAAGTCGAGAGAGGTGAACCCGCCCCTCTACTCTGCTCTTGTGAGACCTCACTTGCAGTATTGTGTGCAGTTCTGGTGTCCTCAAAAAAGGCATGGAAGTGTTAGAGCAAGTCCAGAAGAGGGCCACGAGGATGATCAGGGGACTCAAGCACCTCCTGTATGAAGATAGGATGAGAAAGTTGGTGCTATTCAGCCTGGAGAAGAGAAGCCTGAGTGGAGACCTCATAGCAGCTTTCCAGTATCTGAAGGGGGCCTATAGAGGTGCTGGGGATGAACTATTCATTAGGGACTGTAGTGAGAGGACAAGGAGTAACAGGTTCAGACTTAAACAGGGGAAGTTCAGATTGGATATAAGGAAGAAATTTACTGTGAGGGTGGTGAGGCACTGGAATGTGTTGTCCAGGGAAGTTGTGAATGCTCCATTGCTGGTGGTGTTCAAGGCCAGGTTAGACATAGCCTTGGGTGGCATGGTTTAGTGAGGTGGAGTTTGGAGCTAAATGATCTTAAGGTCCTTTCCAACCCTAACTATTCTATGATAATATGATTCTATAAATGTATTGGCAAAGTCCTAGAAGCATCTATCACAATGATTTTCATATACTTTCTGACCATCAAAGAGAGATTGAAAATAACTTAAAACACATTGTCTAGACAAAACACTACCTTCGTTTTGTAACTACAAACATGTTTGCCAAGCTGTCCATCTCCAGGGCAATCTTTTTTTTCTTGATTTAGCTGTTAAAGACTAGTTGCATCTTTATCATAAACTCAGGTATCCATCATTTAATATTCTAATTGCTTTATTGCAAGGTTCACTGGGAAAGTAAAAAGAACCTAGACAGGAACAGCTAAGAAATCAGAGACTTCAATTCTCCGAAATTTAACTCTCTCACTGATAGCCTTATCCTCACATATATGTGAAAGTCTACTTCCCTGGATATCTCTCGCTATCCAGTTACCACACATGCACAATTTCACTTTAAGCACAATTTTCCCTTCAGGATTTGGTCTTAGTTTAATTGATTTTTTTTTAAGTTAATGGGAGCCTTTCTATTCCTTTCAACAGACTATCCACACATTAGAGTGAGCACAGGCACATAAAGGATAAGAAAGCCGTCAGGAGTAGGCAACATGGATTTACCAAGAGGAAGTAATGTTTGGCCAACTCGATAAAGTGTAATGTAATGACTGGGCTGGTTGGATGAGGGGAGAAAAGTGGATATTGTCTACCCTGACTTCAGGAAAGACTTTGATATTTTCTCCTGTAAGATCATGTTAGATAAGTATGTTCATGTATGATCAGTGATGTGATATCTAGTTCATGTGTGGTAGGTAGCCGTGTACCCTGTGGGTCAGTATGGGGTCCAGTCCTGTTTTATACCTTAGTTCACAATCCATATGATGGGGCAGAGTGCACCTTCAGCCAGTTTGCTGGTGACACAAAACTTGGAGGAGTGTCTGACATGCCAGAGGGTAGCAAAGCTGTCTAGAGGGACATCAACAGGCTGGAGAAATTACTCAACTAGAAGCTCTTGAAATTCAACAAGGGGAAGTGTAAAGTACTTCACCTGGGAAAGAACAAACCCATGTACTAATATATTTTGAAGTCTGTCCAGCTGGAAATCAGTTTGGTAGAAAAAGCCCTGGAGGTTCTTGCAAACACCAACTTGACAAGGAGGCAGAAAGGTGCCTTTGTCTCAGAGAAGGCTAATAGTATCCTGGTCTGCATTACAGAAAGTATTAGCCCCAGATGGAGCGAGGTGGTCCCTCCCCTTTATTCAGCACTGATGAGTCTACAGCTGGAGTCCTGTATTCAGTTCTGGGATCCTCAGCACAAGAGAGCCATGGGCATATTAGAGAGAGATCAGAGGCTTGGACATTTCAGTCTGAAGAAGAGAAGGCTCAGAGAGACTCTCATCAACATCTATGAGTACATGAAAGGAAGTTCTAAGGAAGACAGAGCCAGGCTCTCCTCAGTGGTGCCAGTGTCAGGACAAGAAACAATGGGCCCAAACTTAAACACAGGAGGCTCTGTCTGAATGTCAGAAAATACTTTTTTCCTGTGAAGGTGAGTGATCATTGACACAGGTTACCCAAAGTGGTCATGGATTCTCCTACATTGGAGTTATTCAGAAACTGTTTGGACATGGTCCTAAGCACCCATTTCTAAGTGATACTGCTTGAGCAGGGAGGGTTGGACAAGATGACTAGAGGTCGATTCTAATCTCAACCTTTCTGTGATTCTGTGGTCTACAACCAGGTTAAATACAGATTATGCCCATCTACTTTTTGTTACTTTGAAGCAGATTATATAAATTTACTGTAAAAAATTGTTATGAGTAGTAAAAAATGAATTTAAGGTTTCAATGTAAGCATAAAAAAATACAAGTGTCATTTTATTCTTAAAGTTTCACTCTTGATATACATATATATATTCAGCACCTTATCTCAAAATTCTGTCATATGTGTTTATTAAATAGACAGTAATTAAATTCACAGCATTATCTGTCTTTTCTTCATGTGTGGAATGTTATTTCTCATGTAGGTTCAGGAAAAAAATACTATTCTTGTTCATATAGTTTAGAAAAAAAACATAATGGGACTGCTAGATTTTAATTAATATTTATTATATCACAGTTTTGCATTAAAAAAACGAGGTACTGCTATCTATTCTCATTAGGAACCTTTCATATGAAATTGATATGATGATTTCCACTTTTTTATAATATGTAAATTAAATTTATGTGACCTAGTGTGACCCACATACTGTCCCTGGTGCTGTCTTTATTTTGATCACCTGGACATTTCTTGGTTTTAATTTGGTAACCCGTTAAGAAAAAACAGAATTGGCCAAGCAATTAAAATTCAAAGTAGGTCACAGTATAATACGTGAACATAGTACCTGATTTCACATAATAGACTAGGCACTGAAAAATTCCAGTATCTCATTTTTGGACACAGATTTTAATGAGAATAGAAAGTGGCCCAATATAAATCAGTATGTCATGATTTCTTGAACATAAGGGGGCTCGGTAAGATGAAATATTAAAATCTCAAGACATTCTCATTAGTCTGAAGACTGAAAAGCTATGATTGCATTAGGTCACCATAATACAATCCAAGAGGAAAGAACTTTCCCAATTTGTCAAGCACTTTGAATAATAAAATATTAATTTGTAGAGAAAGGCAGAGATATTGTTTACGTAATCTATGAAAATAAAAACATTTCATCTTACCAGTTTTTATTTCCAGTGGCCTGACCTAGAATGGGATCTCTGTCCTTGAGCAATGTGTCTGGATGCTCTTAACAATACACAGGGCAATGTATCATATTATTGTTCCCGTGTCAGTAGTAAATACTTTGTTTACTTGCATCTCCTATACCAAATAGAACAAAAAAAATGAAGAAAATATAAATAAAATACTCATAAAGAGTAAGAAATATTTAACACACTTAATTCTTACTGATAGGAGGATTGTATTCTCTTGTGGCTCTCCAAAACAAGTTGTTCTAAGGTATTTTGGAACACATTAAAATTAACTAACATTGAATCATGATTATAAAAACCTTATATCTAGTTTGACTATTTATATTAATATTCATTAAGTGGCATGAGTTATTGTATCAGCGGGGTTTTACCAGTGATCTTTCTTTCTTTAGTAGCTTAATGGAATGAAATATAATGGAAGGGAATATAATTTTGAGATGTATATAATTTCTTATAAACAGTAATTAATGATTTTCAGGCAGAGGTTATGTAATGATATCTGAAACTGGTTGTGTTAATGTTGAGACTCATGCTGTGTTGCTAAAATGGTAAAAGACCCTCACTATACTACTCTGTTTTTCTGTGTATTATTATTTATCCTTTTCAGCCACTTATTCTTTCTGTTATTTATCCTTTTTTTGGCTTTTCTTAAGATCTTTCTGTTCTGTACATTATGAGATTCCAATGAATCTTTCTTTTAAGTGGCTTAGTATTGTCTTGTATTTCCTAACCCAGATGGCTTTATGCTGAGTTTGTTTGTTAGTTTTCTGTAAATGTGAAGTCAAATAAATTGTTGTGTTTGCAAGAAATCTGTTTTGTCTAGTCCAAATCACCTATTAAAGACATGTATCTCCATTGACAGTGGAGAAAGCCATAGTAAAAACATAGTAACACTTCTCAATTTGGGAGCAATATTTGAATTTTTAAAATTGAAGGGTATGAAGCCAAAGTCAAAAGACTCAGTGAGATAATGAAGTTGTTATGTTTTAACTAGCTGTTGGGTATTACCTGAACAATCAAATTAAAATTATTTCCTTGGCATTGTAACTAAATAGTGCTAAACATAATTCTGCAGTTGGAATTTGAATTGACTAAGAGCAGACAAATAAGTATTTCAGTTCAGTCCTTATTTGAGACTGACGGTTGAAATACTTGAAGCTACAACATGGACTAATTGCACTATTTGAGAGGATAAATAAGCTTTTATTCAGAGTATAGTTTCCAGCTTTATAGGGTAGATTAACAATACAGACAGCAAACGAGAGATGGAAACATAAATCTTCTGTGCTCTCAAAAATAATCTTCCAACTGGTGCTTAAGAGAACCAAGAAGAAGAAAGGGAAAGGTATGATGAAACAGACAGCCTTTACCATATCATTTATATAATCCTTAAGATTAACATAAAATAACAACAAAATAAATGTATGCCAGAAATATCCCCCTGCTTAATTCAGTATTTTAAAGCTTCTAAATTATGAGATTAGCCATAAAAGACCACTGTATTTTCCTGCTTTAAAACATAATTTATTTTTTAAGAGTAAAGTATATAAATAATCCACTACTTCCTAATTAGTAATTAATAATACTGTAGGAACAGTCAGAAACAAACTAAAACAACCACTAACAATGAAAATAAACTTTTACATTAACATTCAACTATATCATCTTAAAAATTTGCAGTTGTGCAAGTAATCCAAATTACTCTAGCACAATTATAGTGTTTGAAAAATTTGTCCATAGGTACTTTTTTATAATTCTTCATCTTGAGCAAGAAAACATGCCTTGAAGAAAAAGGACCCCCAGGTACATTGTAATCCATCCTATTTATCCTTTTCAGATCTTAAGATATTTCAGTGTAATAAATTTTCGTGCCAACTTTCCAAAGAACTTTTCCCCCCATTTTCAGATGTATAGTTTGTATCTCTATAACCAAGCATTGATATCTCTATACTGTCAAAAGGCAGGTTATGGAAGTTGGTTTTCCTTAGGCTTGTGGAGAGAAGAGGCAACATCAAGAGAAGTTAAAAAGATGAGTGAGTTCTTTTTTACCCTCAGACAACTGTGACTGCTTGAACAAACATTATTACATGCCTTGTAGCCTATGCTCGTGTTTAGTTTCAGGGCATTTAATAATACATGCTTACATATATGCATAGATATTCATTGGCATAACATATATAAGGAAGCAAGTTAGTAATTCCAATTCTGAAACTTACCTGTATCTGGTAGAACTGGCCTTTTCAAAAAGCCAGAAAAATACGTGGCCATCTTCCAAAACTCTTGAAAAGCTAGTTAGTAAGGCTTTTTTAATGCTGAAAATACAAAAATATTTTTTTTCAGCGATTTGCCTGGGAGAAGTCTGTTGTACCATCATTACTTGAAACTAGGTCTATTTATACTTCAAATTAATCTGAAAAGCAGAGCTGCTTTTCCAATTATCTCAGATTAGCTTTCCTTTGTTGTGAAAATACAGGGTTTAAACAACAACAACAAAAAAATCCCAACCAAACAACCAACCAAAAACAACAAAAAAAAAAAACACAATAGCTGAAACTGCAATAAGTTCTACAAGTGAAATATAACTTCAGCAAAATGGTTAATAGCATGATATGAGAATGTCAACATAAATTAAACATTTGTTATGAGAGTCTTGAAAAAATTGTAAAACGAAACTGGAGGCAAGGTTTGATAGCCTAGGACTTCTCAAGTGGTATTAAAATTTCATGTGTCTATATCTGAATGATAATCCTTACACAACTACAATTACTGTATCTCTGAGTTAATAGATATAAAAAATAATCTCAGCATGCATATTCAATGCTTACATCTTGCAATACTGCCTAGTACTTTTTCCTTATAAGAAAAATACACCTTTCTATCTTTATAAGTTTGACAAGTCTTGCTCGCTTGAACTTACGGACACTTGTGCCTCACGAACTTACAGAAATATACAGTTCAAAATATTGTTTATGAAGGTATTTTTAGGACATCCAGGAATTAACATAGGAGTTGAAGATAGAGTGTATTAGTGTTTGTTGATGACTTTTTGTTCTCTAATATAAATTTAAATATTCTATTGCAAATTAAACTCGAGGCTTCTTGTCACCTCAGAACATGTTGATCAACGTCCTGCTTATGCATTTGCTTTTAAATGGCTGAATATTGCTTTCCTGTCTTCCAGTCTCTAGACACCAAAAATCCAGTTCTTTCAAATTATCTTCACTTAACCTATTTTCTGATCCTAATAATTCTCATTACACTCTCATGGACTTTCAACAGCATTTCCCCATCTTATTTAAATGAAGCCTTGTCTGGACGCCTACCACTGTTTAGGAGTATGGAATAGATACATTAAAAATATCTTAGAATGAGCTGCAGTAATAATTACTTGTCAACAAAACATCTAAGATGACAGACTTAATAATCTGGGACTATGCAAATAGTCTAGTACCCAACATGATAGCTGACATATATAAATATATGATACCAGGTGTTCTACCAGGGTAACACCTGTAGGTCAGAAAAGAATCCCACATGTACGCTTGGCAGACAAATCCTCTCTTTACTTCAGAAGGATTAGTTCATTTATCAACAAAATTTTGTTGCTTACTATAGTTAAACTGAACTTCACCTAAACACTTCAATGTTTGGGTGTATAAATGCCTGTCTGAAATTAATGAAGATAACCCTGGCAGACAGAGTGGAAGTGTCAGGGGGAAGTAAAGGGAACTCTGTTTCTCTTCTGGATAGAGACATGCAGAGCAGGCATGACCTCCACTCCTCTAAGTAAATAAAGTACTCAACAGACAAAAAAGGAGTTACGCAGTCCCTGAATCAAGAGAGCAAATTGGATCCCACGATGTGAGGGAGAACATCACAAAGGCTTAGATGCCCACACTCAGAATACCTAGAAGAAACAGATGGCCAGTGGCTGAGTAGTCAAAGACTTTCTTTAGAAGGAAACACAAGCATACAGATGGCAGTTTGACTAGGCTGAATTTGATTATCATAAACAGTGAGAACTATTTAAGGCTTTGCATACAGAAAACAAATCACCGAGAATCACTTATGAACTAGGAAAATACAAAATAAATAATACATAAAATACAAAAGAAGGAAAGAAAGCTACAAACTAGTGAGAATGGCCCTAAAATGTAAATTTCAACCAACTCAATGGCTTGGAAAGTAACATCTATTGGGAATTATTTTCAAGGGGAAAAAGAGACCAAGCAGCTCCTGAAAGAGACCATACTGAAGGCACAGATTCAGTTGTTCTGTCACTTAGGGAAGATAGAAAGAAGTAAAAATAAAACAAACCAACATGGCTACATGTGGATAACTTTAGTAAGTCAGACCTTGAAATAGAGCAATGGAAAAGGAAAATCTGGAGATGCTGGTAGAAACAACAGAAATCTTAGGTGTAAAAGCACTAAGGTAAAGGCATGAAATGAGATGCAGCTGTTAAATGTAATTGAACATATAATGGTTCTATATATATGTTGAGGATGAGATGTTAAAAATTACAAATTCAATATTACATGGACAATCTACAATTTCTTACCACTACATCTTCTTAACCTAAAAATAATAGTTGTGACAGTAAAATAATTTGCAGAAAATTACAAGGAAAGAATGGTATAGAGTGTGTCAACAGAGACACAAGAAAGAAACAAGGGAACAAGGCAGAAAAAAGCATTAGAAATTTGCTGCATAAGTTAGATCTTTTCCTAGAAGAGTTTAAGAAACAAGTAGAAGGAAAACCTACTGATTAAGAAATTGTGGAGGATGGAAGTGGTCCCAGATGACTAAAGAGCAAACATAGTACCTATCTATGAAAAGAGTAAGAGAAGGGACTCACAAAGCTATGAAACAAGTCTAAGACTCATTTCTAGAAAGACAGTACAAAAAATTATTAAAAAAACAATCACCGAGCATCTATAAGAAAAATTGATACAAACCCATTTGGTGTGGATTTGTGAAAAATAGATTTTGTCGATCTAGATTTCCATCATTGGCACCACAACTGGTACAGGGGATAAGGGAAAGTAGTAGATGTGATATGTTTTAATTTTATTCAGTTTTATTCTAGATATTCTCAAATGAAATTCTTGTAAAAGAAAGAAAATATGTATCAGACAAAATTGCAGAAAAAAAAAATTAAACACTCGTTCGAAAACAAACTTCCAATATCACTTAGAAATATTTCTGTTCCTCCATCTCCAAAGATATTTAGTAGCAATATAAAAAAATTCTCTGGTACATACTCAGTTTACTGAAACTCATCATGCCTTAGTCAATTCAGCACATGTCTAAGCACATGCTGAGAAATGCAAAATGCACATCTTTAGTGATACCTCAGCCACAGTGTCATGGCTGTTTATATTTCCTGTTTTCCCTCTCTAGGCACCTAGAAGCATCAAGTTCTCACTGAACTTTTTGTTTTATTTTACAAAAGAACTAGGCCAGAGGAGTCTTGAGATCTTTTTTTCTCCTATGAATTTCCTTCATAGCAGTAAATTCAGCTGCCACAAGAAAATAAAAGGAATGATATGAATTGGACCCCATAGCTGAATAAAAAACAACGTATAATTATTGAGCTAAAAAGCCAGATTCTGGGTTTTTTGATTATGACATAGCAGTTGGTACCACTTGAAGTGCATTTGTGACTTGAGATGTCTCTAACCCAGCTAATATGATGGAGCATCTACAGGAGAATAATCAGGCACTGCAGGGCTCCTTAAAAAGATTTAGATACTCAGAGTGAGATGGCCAGACAAAGGTCCCACAGAACTCGTACTGCTGAGAATTTTGCAGACATCACAGGCTGGTACTGCACCATCTCTGATATCTGTATGCTCTTCCTGAAGTTCAGAAGAGCAGTTATTAGAGCCATTTCAACTTGCAATATATTAAAGGGAAAAGATCACATTGGAATTTTCTTCCATTTCTTCCTCCTTCTTTCCTCTCAAACTGTAAATAAGGAAGAAAACAATGCACACTATGGGTTAAAAATATGGGAGTTTATGCCTAAGTGTGAACACTAGCCCAATGTTGTGATTTAACCTCAGCTCAGCAAAGTACCATGCAGCCGCTAGCTTATTCTCTACCCCCATGCTACAGTGGCACTGGGAGGAGAATGGGAAAAAGGTAAAACCACCAAGTTGAAATAAGAACAGTATAATAATTGAAATAAAATAAAAAATAATGTCAATAATAACATGAAGAATAATGAAAATGGAGAGATTAATAAAACCCAATAGTGGCAAGTGATTCACAATTGCTCACCACTTGCTGACCAATGCCCAGCCCATCCCTGAGCAGCAATCAATGGGTCCAAGGCCACTGGGTTTATATACTGAGTATGATATTCTGTGGTATGGAATACCCTTTTGGCTAGCTTGGGTCAGCTGTTCTGGCTGCAGTCCTTCCTCCAAGCAGAGCATGAGACTGAAGAGTTCTTAATTTAGAGTAACCACTACTTAGCAACAACTAAAATATTGGTGTCTTATCAACACTGTTCTAACACTAAATCCAAATGACGGCACTGTGTCAGCTACTAGGAAGAAAATAAACTCCATCCCAGCCAAACCCAGGACATCTGGCTTACCATGAAGATGAAAACAGAAGAGAGGGGGAAAATATTCTTTTGTTTGCTTGTTTAACTTTCACATTGGAAAATGAACAAAGAAAAATTACCCATCTGATTACCTGTTTGAATTGGATAAGTAAACCTGGGGGTAGTTCAGAGTCACCTATTCAACCTAAACCTCAGAAGCTGTAAACAGAAATCCTACTTTGTTGTCAGTATATCTGGTTTTGAGGGAATATGAATAAAAATTAATTCTTTTTCAGTGCTGCTGTCTCCTGGTTACAATAAGTGATTTAAATTGGCTTCCTGCTATGGGAAACCTAAACAGAAGTTAATGTGGCTTATACATTTGTGCTTCTTTAACTCAAATGAGTTTGTATAACACTCAGCAGGGATATGCCTTATTTTTACCAGCAGGAAAACGCTGTTTATAAAATGACATTTGCAAGTCTGATTAGAAATTAGAAAGGTTTTTAGAGGTAAGAAAAAAAGGTTAAGAGTAAACTGCAGGTAACAATATTAATGTGGTCATTTAAGAAGTACATTTCTTGACAGAATGTTACTGCTCCTGTTCACAGCAGGCTGACAGACTAAAGAATAATAAAGGTGATAGGTTTTTCTATGTTTATGTCCAGTATATATGACAGCAAGACTGAATAGAAAGAGAAAATTATGTTCCACTAATCCTCAAGAGAAATGCCAGTACACATATAAGCTGGTAGGAAATTTTACCCTTTATAACAGAAAACGTAGGCCTACTCCTCTAATAAGCTACCTGAACTCTATGCATTACTTATTCAGAAATCATGGCTATTTTACCTGTTGCAGCCTAAAACTGAGAACTCTCTTTTCTTTCTCCGTCTCTCCTTCTACCCAAATATATTCATACTTTAATTTCCATTTCTATTACAAACCTAAAAGCCTCCTATTATTTAAGATAAGTTTCTGAGCAGGATAAGTAGCGTGCCGAGTAACCAGATATTCAAAAAGCAGTAACATGGCAAGCATAACTGCCAGACATCATTTCCTCTCTGTTTAGAATGAAGCATGCTGGAAGCAACCTAACTTTTGTTTCAAGCCCTGAACAACCCTGAAATTCATGTCTTTGAATCTTTAGTTGTGAAACTATCAATTACTGAGCCATATAATTGTAAATATCTTTATTTCTGTTTATCTAGCTTTCTATAAATATGTTTGTTATATGTATACAGACATGCAAAGGCAAATAGTTTGTGTTTCTGTATATTATATATATGTACATACGTATATACACAAACATTAAAATGTTTGGCTCACAAATAATGGCATATAATCTGTTGTGTCTTTGTTTCCTGAGATATGTTCATTTCCAGATTGCTACTTCCTAGCTAAGTGGGATAATAGGCATGATTTTCTAGGATACTCACCAGAAGTATTTTTGTTCTCTTGCTTCCATTTACTTTGAACTTTTTCAAAGCTGAGATGTAAGTCTTCTTCCAGGAAAAGCATATTATCAATGCTGGTCTTCACTGCAGTTTAATCTCAGCTCTCCAATGCTTACAATGCTACTGAATGTAGCTGCATAACAAAGAAATTATTTATTATTATCTCAAATTAACATGTATTTATGATATGCACATATTATATTACAGCTGGTCTTTTGTCTTATTTAACTGCAGTGCAAATACACAGCTAGTTGACTGGAATTCATTTTTTCAAATATCATGATACACTGGCTTGGGTTCTGGGACCTTCACACAGGCAATTTATTTGAATTTTATACTCTAATGCAGCATTAGAGGATGTGGATGAAACATATATATGCCCTCCATGAACTTAGCTCATATTCATGAAGTAAATAATTTCCCTGTTTTCCATTGAATTTCCCAGTGCTACAGGCCCTGTAATAGAAAACCATAATGTCTGTTTTCTAATGGCAACATAAGAAGCAATAGGATTAAAAGCGCAAAGGTCTAAGTTTAGCTTAATGAGCTTAGATCTTTCATAATGAAGCCAGATATTTAAATTAAAAGTAGAAATTGACAGTAAAGTACTGAACCAATGACTGTACAAGAGCTGGTCAGATATCTGAAGACACCACATTAACCAGGTATAAATCCTGCTATCATGCTGGAGTGTCCGCCTCAGAGAAGCCAGGCATAGTGGTGCGCTGTTAAATGCTTAGTTTCACCTGAGTTACTGTGATAATACACAGAACTGAAGGGCATTTTGCAAACCTCTTGAGCACTTTTTTAAATAAGCAAAAGGGGTAGCCAGAATTAACTCATAGGGTTCAACCAGAAGAGGTAGTCTATAATTTTAAGTAGCTAATCATCTGGATGGACTGGGGTAGTATAATATTTTTTCAGCCTATTTTCCCCTGCAGATTGCGGGTAACATTACACTTTGCTTTTTAGTGGTAACAGTGCTATGTTAAATTTTATATTGCATTATGCCGCAGCAGTTCACATATAATTGCAGAATCTGCTAGGTTGGAAAAGACCTTTAGGACTAAAGTCCAATCATTACTCCAGGACTACCAAGACCACCACTAAACCATCTCATTAAGGGTCTCATCTACATGTTTTTTTGAACACTTTCAGGAATGGTGATTCCACCGCTACCCTGGGCAGCTTGTTCAAAGCCTGACCACCCTTCCTGTGAATAGTTTGCTCCTTATATCCAATCTAAACCTCCCCTGGTGCAGTTTGAGGCTGTTTTCTCCTGTCCTATCACTTGTTGCTTGGGAGAAGAGACTAATGCCCATCTCACTACAACCTCCTTTCAGGTAGTTATAGAGAGAAATAAGGTTCCCCTGAGCCTTCTTTTCTCCAGATCAAACAACTGCAGCTCCCTCAGCTGTCCAGATCCCTCTGCAGAGGCTTCCTATACTTCAGCAGATCAACACTCCCAGCCAACTTGCTGACATCTGAGAATTTACTGAGTGTGCATTTGATTCCCTCATCCAGATCATCAGTGGAAATATTACACAACACTGGCCTTAACACCAAACCCTGAGGAATATTACTGGTGACCAGTCACCAACTAGATGTGGTACCATTTACCACCACTCTTTGGGCTCATCCATCCAGACAGTTTATACCATTATCCTACCACAGGCTGTTACAATGTGAAACCTGAAGAACAACTTTCACATATTTTCTTCAAATTAAAAATTTTCAATTGAGAAGCTCAGTAAGATCTGCAATAATAAGAAATATAACATAATAATATGTTTCAAATATAAAAAAAGTTTTGAAAAATAATTGTTTCCTAAACATATTTGACATGGCATAATTACAAATTTAATCTCACAGGTCTTACACTGCTGCTATAATAAAGTTACTCATTTTCAGAGCCATTAAGTTAACCACCTTCCTGCTATGATGAGAAAGTCAAAGTGACCTTATATCAGACAATAGGTGAAGTACATTGATTTATCGTTTTCTACTTTCAGACATATCTTATTGCATTTCCTTGGATTATATAAATCAGCTAACAGAAACATCATCCACCTGCTGATCTGGACAATGGGAAGTATGCCATCACTTGATATTTGTGGCAAAAAGGTTCAGAAATACAGATATGCTTGGCAGTATTGAATCCATATTTTATGTCTAAGGATATATTTCTCCTGTCTAGAAAAAAATATCTAATTCATAGTGTAAGGGTATATGGAATATGTGAGCATCAACTTCATTCAGGTTATCTGATAAAGGATGTTTTCCACTAAAAAAAGGGAAAATAAGTAAAGCGGGAAGTGATAAACAACACACAGAATGGATGGAAACACAGTAGACAAGTGTTAACAGAAGCAAAACCCCCAAAAGCTTCCCATTCCTAACTGATGAGCCATTAAGAAACTGCAGGCACAGCTTTAGAGAGGGCCAGCCTGGCAAGTGATACAAAGAAGGAAGTGGGAGGAACATAATAAACTGTGATATCCTAGGGAAAAACTGTGGAATGATGAAGAATTTATTAAGGAAGATCATGGGGAAGGAGTTAGAGGAGGAACAAACACAAGGAATAGACAGAAAGGTGTACAAAAGGGGCAGGTCAGATTTAAAACATGGCTGATCATCATGTTTGTCTGGCAGAGCTCTGCACCTGGTCAGCCCAGCCTCTCCTGCCTTCTGACTAAATCTTCTCTTAATGACCTCTCTGAGTTATCTCACTCCCTATTCCATGTGTATCAGTGCCACAAGGGCTCAGTGGCAGCTACTGGGAGGACTTGTGTGAGGGAACTGCGTGCCAGCTGCTGGAGTCAGACCCCCTACTTTGGCTGTGGATGCTTCTAGCCTGTGGTGTCAGATGCTGCAGCCAGTGGGATCTTTAACTTCCAACCACTAGAGTGGGAATGGTGTGTGTCCCAGAAGCCATCTATGGAGGAGATCTCATGCTTCAGGTATGAGGTGAGTGAGGGGCTCAGCACCAGCAGTTCTATTAGAACCATGGGTCACAGCCTGTGTGCTGGATGCCAGCTGCTGAGGTGAGTATCTGTACCTTCCCCAAACTGGGTGTTCATGGGGTTGGCATGTGGATTTGCTGGTAAAGTCCAAGATGAACTGGCTAGGGCAAGACTATCAGGCATGCAGATGGTCTGTATTGATATTCACGAGGACCGGCAAGTGTGGGGTGCTGTGGGATGAGTGTGAGTGCTGCGTGTGCGCACTGTACACCCAGCTGGACCAGCCATTGAGTCTGGGACCATGGGTATGGTAAGGGGGGCTGGGATCTGGGCAGGGGTGCCAGGCAGGCAGAGGGACCATGCTGGTTCTCAGGGAATCCACAAATATGCATATGTTTGTCAGTCTGGAGAGTGTGGTGTGTGTGTGCTGCACTAATGACCTTCTGTCTCTGAGAACCCAAGAGAAGGGGACATTGCTGGCTGCGCCTGCACCTGGTGTGAGTCCTGAATGTGGATGCTGCTGGAATCTGGTCTGTGGTCGCCTGTGACTGGCCATGTCAGTGTCCTCTGTGTGTGGGTGTGATACACATTCAGCCTCACTGCTGTTTGAAACTCCAAAGAGGAAAGTAGCAGCTATGTCCATTGGCTTTGGATGGAGAATTTGAGGTCTCAGAGCTGGACAAAGTAGCTGGGCAGGAGGAATCCCAGGTCTGGAGCTGCTGGAGGCAGCCGATGCTTCCAACATCCATTAACACATGCAAATCAAAATGACATCTGTACCTTTTATTACCTTATACTAGACGGCTACTGCGTGTCAGTACCATTTTTTGTTGCGTCTGTTTCACATTTGCGGATTGCACTCAGAAAACACAGGATAGGGAAGTTGTATTAGGTATTGAAAAGTTCAGAAACATTTAACACATGCAAAACTGGATTATAAATTTAATAAAAATCATGTGTAATCATAGATTACGAACCAGAAGACTTTTTAATCAAGTTGTACTTAATTGAGAATTCCATTTGAACTGAGCAGGGGATTTTCATTACACAATAATATGAGGTGGAAAAGCAGCTATCTGCCCTTTAAAGAGCTGTAAGAGAGATTATAAATCATGACTTTCACCTCCTTTCTAAGCTACTGTTAACATTTTCAGTGTTAATATTCATTTTTTGCTATGTTATGCTCATTTGAGTTATACTCTTACCATTCCACAGATAAAACACATACAAAGCTTTTTAGTCTGATTGGTTAACTGGGATCAATTAATTTTGTACAGAGGAAATCTGTACTAAATCTGGGATTCATTTCCAAACCCCTTTTTATTTCCCAATGAAGCTTTATTAAGTACCAATTACCTCTACCAGTCTATTTTTTCAGCTCTCTGCTGCCACAGAGCTAAAAACTTTGCAAATAAATTTGGTTACTTTTCTTCAGTAGGCTAGTTATGTTTATGAGGTTCAAGCTAAATAGGGTAAAATAATGCAGTTCTCTCCTGTCCATGTGAGCAATTGATACAGACACTTTCATATTGACAAAAACTGTTATATTGCTTTTCCAAAAATCAAATTATTTAACATGTGATAAACAGTTTTCATCTGAAAAATGCTACATTTAAATACACAGTGACTTTGTGTGTAAATAAACTTGATAATTAAATTCTAATATTTCCCCCCCCCAAAAAAAAAAAATTCCTTATCCAGTTTCAGAGATAAATCACATATCTTGCTTATGATGAAAAGAGCATTTCACCTTCTGCGGTGACAAACATTTGCCAGACACTTATCGTGAATAATCTTTCACACCACTATGGATGAATGAAGGCCCATGCCCTGCTGCACCTGCACTGATTATCATGAGTTGAATTCTTCTCAAGCAGAACTCTCCTCATACATACTCATGTCATTAAAATGTTGTTTTCAAAGTGAGCATTTCACTGCCAACATAGCACTTTCATCCTTCACTTTCCTAACTACCAACCCATCCCCTTCCATGAATCCAGATAAACTTCATCTAATGTAATTGATTTTATGCTACTAGCACATTCACAAATGGACTTATGTGAATAACTTGAAAATTAATATGATAATTTGTGAGTTATTTTTTTCAGTCTTGATTTCCTACTTGAAAAGCTGTCTATACTTACTCTGGAAAATGAAGACTTATATTTTGTAGTGCCTATATGACTGATTTTAGCAGAATCCAAACCAGTTTTTTTCCTCTGTTGGTGGATTTTGCTTCATATTTTAGGGAAACAAAACTAAGTAAAGCATTATAAATCCTTTTATCATCAGTGGAGGGATATAGGCACCTAGAAACAGCAATTAATCCTATCCAGATATTTATCTTTCTTTGAAAAATAATCCACTTGGAATTATATCATGTTTACTATGATGAAGTCACTGTTGCACAGATTCTGCTCATGGCACTGGTATTTATCTCATTGCAAATGAGACATGGCAAAGAATGTAGGGTTCTGTAGCCACCAGGGAAAGAGAAACCAGCTACCTGAAACTGCTCTTCTGGGGTATGCTTCACTCCTGCCAGTAGCATCAGATCCTTTATAACATGCCAGAATTATACATTACTCCCATGTAATTTGTTAGACACAGAACTGAGTAAAACAAGCAAAAAGATTCAACCCTGAAAAGGGGTATGGATTTTAGCAAATGTGTGAGCTGTGAAGAAGAAAATGATGAAAATAAAGGAAAGGGGGTTCAGTTCAGTTGAATAGTTATGTTTTAATTCTCTTGGATGTGGATAAATACTATAACTGTTGCGAATGGTGACTGCTCATTTTAGTGTTCAAATCAGTATCTGTCTGAAGCGATTTAATCGTATTGTAAATAATTTTCTAAAGCAGTGTAGATCACTAATTTCCTCTGGCAGCAAATCAGCCAACATGTTATTCAGGACACACCTGGAGGGCGATTTGTTTGACTCAAGTTTTGTGAAACAGAAATGACACAATGTTAATTTGCTTTTAAACTGCTTTCCATGTCAAGGAATTAAATAAGCAATTGGATGAGACCAAACTGAATTCATTGAGATATCAGCCATGCAGTCCACTTATTTTGCCTGATTGTGATAGAAAAGCGTTTTACATGAGCAGTTAACATGTTCAAGTTTTCCAAATGGCTTTTTTCAGAAATCACAGAATCACAGTGACAGATTCTTTGCTGATTTATAATCAACTCTGCATTTGAAGAACATATACGCATGGAGTTTAACTTTAAATGCTTCAGGGTTTTTTTTTTTCTCTGTATCGTTACTGGTTTTACTACTTTACATCATGGTTTAGTCTACATGTGGCTTCAGGGTAATACGTAGTTCTATGGGGAGATGTATTCACAAATAAAGTGTCTGAGAGCACTCAAGCTCCGGATCTGAATAAATTATGTGTTTACAAACACATTCCAATATTAACATGTAATTTATTACTATTTATTAATTGATCAATTAATACATGCAGCTATTTGCATAAATAGGTTCTCAGTCTCTATCATCAGTACTGCTAGTAACAACTGCAATCATAATATTTATTCTGCATTTCAGTTAAGATTAACTGAATTGATTTTGGTTATTGGAACAGCATCTGGAACAGCTCATCTTTCTCCAGTCTTTCAGTGTGAAAGTTAGAAGTCTAAATTTATCCAGAATGCACTCACATTAGATAATATTTCAAAAGCCACTGTCTTGAGCCAGTGAGGAGAGGTGTTATGGTGGACCTTGGTCTCACCAGCAAGGAAAGCCTGGTGGGGAATGCAAAGCCCAAGGGCAGCCCTGGCTGCAGTGATCATGAAATAGTGAAGCTTGAGATCCTCAAGGTAGTGAGGAGTGTGCACAGCAAGCATGCTACCCTGGACTTCAGGAGAGCGGGCTTTGGCCTCATCTGCTGAGATCTGCTTGGTAAAGTTCCATGGCATAAAGCCCTGGAGGGTAGAGAAAACCAAGAAACTAGTTAATATTCAAGGATCACCTCCTCAGAGCTAGGCAGCAATGCATCCCAAAAAAGCGGAAGTCAGGCAAAACCACCAGGAGGCCTGTGTGGGTAAACAAGGAGCTCCTAGACAATCTCCAGCATGAAAAGAAACTCTACAGAGGATGGAATTAAGAACAGGGAACTTGGAAGGAGCACAGAGATGTTGCCCAAGCAGCCAGTGATCAGATTAGGAAGACTAAAGTCCTGACAGAATTAAATCTGGCCAGGGACATCAAGGGCAACACAAAAAAACTTCTATAGGTACACTAATGATAACAGGAAGACTGGGGAAAATGTGGGACCTTTCCAGTAGGAAACAGGAGACGTGGTTACCCAGGACATGGAGAAGCTCAACTTGAGCAGTGTGTGCTCACAGCCCAGAAAGCCAACCGTATTCTAGGCTGTACCAAAAGAAGTGTGACCAGCAGGTCAAAGGAGGTGATTCTCCCACTCTACTCTGTTCTCATGAGTCCCTACCTGGAGTATGTGATCAGCTCTGGGGCCCCCAGTATAAGACGTACATGGACCTGTTGAAGTGAGGCCAGAGGACGGCCAAAAGATGATCAGATCTCTCCTATGAAGTCTGGCTGAGAGAGCTGGGCTTGTTCAACCAGAAGAAGAGAAGGGTCAGAGAAGACCTTACATCCGCCTTCTAGTACATGTAAGGTGACTACAAGAAAGCTGGAGATGAACTTTTCACAAGGGTGTGAAGTGATAGGACAAGGGGTAATGGCTTTAAACAGAAAGAGGGTAATTTAGAATAGGTATGAGGAAATTCTTTACTGTGAGAATGGTGAGATACTGGAACACGTTGCCCTGAAAAGCTGTGGCTACCCCATCCCTGGTAGTGCTGAAGGCCAGGTTGGATGAGCCTTTGAGCAACCTGGTCTAGTGAAAGGGGGGTTGGAACTTTATTTGGTCTTTATTTTCCTTTCCAAGACAAACCATTCTATGTGTCTAAAAGCTTAATGCTAAGGGATAAGTGACTGCCATCTCAAGCATCTCCAGGCCTGTGATGGGTTCAGCAGTAGCAGCCATTTTTCTCCTTCTCGGTAGCCGGTGCAGCACTGTGTTTTTGACTTTCGGCCTGGGAACAGTGCTGATAACACCAATGTTTTTAGTTATGGCTTAGTGA
>JAOEHX010028035.1:0-12336 GCA_025448015.1 Bolborhynchus lineola | reverse complement strand
CAGATACTGGAAGGCTGCTATGAGGTCTCCACGCAGCCTTCTCTTCTCCAGGCTGAACAGCCCCAACTTTCTTAGCCAGTCTTCACACAAGAGGTGCTCCAGTCCCCTGATCATCCTCGTGGTCCTCTTCTGGACCTGTTCCAACAGTTCCATGTCCTTTTTATGTTGAGGACACCAGAGCTGTACATATTAATCATTCTCATGTTGTGGTTAGTCTTCCATGCTGAAAGTGTTGGAGTTACCTTATTGCTAATGCAAAAATAATGTAATACCCATGGGGGGAGTTGTTTGGCTGTTCTTTTTGATTAGAAAAAGAAAAGAGAAGGGAGGTGTTACTGGGAGCACATATCTGCATGTGAAACTTGTGTGCCTTAGTTATTTTGAGTGGAGCCTGGGAAGCCTGTGTCTTCCTCAATGTGTAAAGTGAAGTTCTAAAGCATTTTAGGCCTTGCTGATTTGGCATCCTGCAAAAGATAAATGGAGAAATGGGACTGATCTCCAAGCTACCATTTCTAACCAGTTCTAGCAACACTTATTAGCTAACTATAAACTGTGTCCACTGAAGAGATGTGTGGCTATGTATCTATGGCAGAAGCAATTTACAGGTACCTTCAGCCTCCTAAAGACTTTGGGGAAAGGTGGAGGAGATTTGACCTGCTAGAGCTAAAGAGCTGTATCCCACTTTCAAAAGCTCGCCAGGTCTCGTCATACCAATCCTCCTGAGGGCTCACACTGGTATGTGCCAGCCTGCTTCTACATCTTCTAATTCTGAAGACTCTTCCTTGATGAAATCTAAGGTTTCAAAGAAATTGCAATCTCCTTTCTAGTGTGGTGAAATTAGCTGGAGTTTAGATTTTACTTTACTCATGTTCCTTTTATGGGCTTTATGTCTCTGGAGTTTCAGCGTGCTGCAAATAGACTTTAAAATAATTATTCTTGTTTATATTGTTTGTTTAGATTTATGTCTTTATTATGGAAATTGCTACCCTAGTAATTTCTACTCGCAGAAGTAGAAAAAGTAATTTTTACCCAACCAATTCCAAGATTACTGCAGACGTAGTAAAAAAAGTCTCGAGAGTCTATCTTCTATGCTTATATATTTTCAGAAATGAGGCATATCATAAATGTTATGATGTGCCAAGTATTTCCTTCAGCTGCTTTTAATTGTGATAGAATATCAGAATGATTCAGGGTTTTCTTCCAGGAAGTCAGAGAGTTCAAATTCCTAATGGGAAGAAAGGCAATTTGTTCACAAAGCTGCTATCCAGTCTGCAAAACAATTACCAAGAAACTTGAGAGGGGATAAGATGAGAAAACACAATAACTTCTCTCCTTGTTTTGTGTGTACTTCTTTGTAAGCAAACAGCTCTGTCATCAGCTCTTGCTTCTTATGGAAACAAACTTTTATTTAGGCTTGACATTTGGGGGTTAAAGAAGTCCTCCTGTGTCTCCTTATTCAGAGCTTGTTTTGCTCTTTTCTTTTTCTTTGGAATATATGGTATGTACTTAAAATACACAAAGCATACTCAGGAGTGGTGTATTCTACAGATCACCGTCTTCAAGCTTGTGTTCATGTGCCTAGGTAGAAATGCCTTGTTAGTGTGCATCTATGAAAGGTTTTCTTTTGGAGATGCATATTTCTGAAGAAGGTAATTCTCGAGTGAGAACTGCTCAGATGAAGAGTTGAGATGACCTCATGTCATATTCTGTGGTGATCAGCTTCCTTTTCTGCAGACTTGGTAATCTTTCTGATGCATGAAGTAAGGGTACAGTTGTTGCCTTCAAAGTCTGTATCTACCTCCAGAGAAGCTTGGTTCTGTACACTGAGTGAGAAAATGGAGATTGTAAGACTATAATAGTCTTGTAATTCAGTTTTTAATGATGTCATGCCTTGTTTTCTCATGATGCGTGGAGGAATAGGGAGCTAGATTAAATAAGGAATTTTGCATGTTGGTATTTTCTAATTGAAGAGTAGTTTGCTGTGTAGAAGCATTTGAAGAAATCAAGCAATGCACTGGCTATTAGGTTATTTCTGTGGAAAGTGGGAGGCTGAGGTTCAAGTCCAGGTCTGAATTAGGTCTAAGAAGGGAGTCCCATAGTGCTCAGGCAAACATTTGAAGCACTGAGATATTCTGGGTTAAGTTTTCTCTTCCCTTCTCTCCCGAAGCCTTTTCTCCTTCAAAAATTTCCATCCAGGAGGTGAGAACCCTTTCCTGAATGACATGTAGTAGGAAAACTGTAATTTCTGCAGGAAAGTTGCAAGCTTGATAAACTAGTGTTTCCTAAAAAAAAAACAAAAACAAAATAACCCCCATTTAGCTCCATATTTCTTATGAAATATTATCTATCATCTCTTTACCCCATTCTTTATAAAATATTCATCATAGTTTTTCTCTCTGTTCTCCTCTGGTTGCATGGCCACTGAGCTCCTTTTCACAACCCCCACATCTCCTTCCTAATAATTTTCTATCACGTTGGTTTCCAGCTCTAGCAGCTTCTCTCCAAGTGCACAGGGAGCAGTAATAAGGAGCACAAGGAATGCCGGTGATGCCCTGATCCTAGCTACAGTACCTGTCAGCAGCCCTGGAGAGGAATGGCCCTTCGAGAGAAAGTTTGATTAATGTTTCCAGCTCACCCTTGCTCTGGGTTAGCACCCATCTGTGTTTGTGGGGTTCATAGTGAGTTCAGTAAGGTGTAATCTTCAGGTTTTACCTCGAAAAAACTTAAAAGTGGAAGCTATTTTTACTGAGATGGTACTGAAGTGTGATTTTCTTTTTTTTCTATTTTTCCTCACAAAGTTTTGCAATTTGGCCAACTGATGGCATTTTTGAGTAAGTGGAAACAAGCCATACTGCTTTGAATATAGAGGCATTCAAGACAAGAGGCAAGATGTCAAGATACTCTTCAGAGTAACTCTGTCAGTGTGGAAAATATCCCTGGGAATTAATTCTGCAAAAGCGGTGTGAAAGGAAGGTCTTGTAACAATAAAGATGTGGCAGCTTTGGGAACAGGCTGAACTGCTTGCCCTGCCTGTAAGAACTTCTGTCATTTATCATAAGCCTATTGGGCAAAAGCTCCACAGTGGAAGTCCAAAAAAAAAGAAATGTAAGATATATATATTACTTTAAAAACAACAAAAAAAGCACATCTGTGTGCTAGATCAAAATTGGTAGTAATAATACTAAGCAGCAATAGGTACATCTCAGCAGATGCAGAAAGTTATTCTGTTGAACCCTAAGAACTTTGAAAACACTCTCATAGCTTCTTCTGCTTTACCTACATGGAGCAACCTGCCCTGAAGAATAAGTTTTAAATTTAAATAATCTCTCCCTCCAAATTTCTAATAATTTCTGGGTCCAGACTGCTCAGCTAATTTTAGTTTCCTCTTTGATCTCAGTCAACATATGCAGTCCAGAAAAAGGCATCCATTAAAATATCTAGAAATGTGTACCATTAGCTTCAGGATTGGCATTCTAAGGGGACTTTTACATTGCTTTTAATTTTATGTGCTCAATTTGCCCTTTTCTGCAGACTGCAGATCCCAATTTAATTTGACTAAATGGCAAAAATATTTGCCATTTCTCTTCTGCAGCCAAGATGGCAAGCAGAGATACTGAAATTCCACAAGGACTCTGCACCTCTCTGTGCTCTCATACTTCCTGATTGGGAGGAAACAGAAATCTCACAAGAAAAACTTTTCTTCTGAGTTACTGATACAGTATAACCAAGGAAAAGCAGTGGTGGTGGTTTTTGTATGCCTCATATTATGAGATTGAGAGTCAGAATCAGCACTGGCTGGTCCTGCCATGATTAATGGACATCACAAAACTTGTTCATTTTGGACTGAGGCAAGTTGTTTGACTACTAAATCAAATGTGATCTAATTCTGGACTTTAAGTCAAGCTATAATGAGCCCTAAAGTTGCTGTGGACTTTTAAACTCTGATAGCATTGATGGATTATGAGGGAGCTCAGCTCCTTCATTGGTGGTGTTCTGTGTCTTGCCAGTACTGCCTTTATTCAAATGAATTGTTAGCCTGAGCAGAAGTCAAGAAAGTGATTTAAGTCAAAATTGCTGACCCTATCTCTTTTATAGCTTTAGCTTTAAATACTTCCATAATAGTGCTTGATAATTTTTTTCTTTAATTTTAATATAATATTTGGACTAGGTAGGGTGCTTTGCATGGTAATTAACACTGCTTTTCATGGCATAAAGTAGATGATTTTTAACTATATTATTTTCACTGAAATAAAACAAATCCAAACAGCATCATTCAATGGTCATTTTGTGCAAGCGAGTGTGAATTCACCTGATCTGCTTATATTCTCCTTAGTTTGATGCTTGATAGGAGAAAAAGCACCTAAAATTCTTTAATCCTTTACAGTTACATTAAAATGATGTGGCTGTCCAGCTGATAAATTGACTCTGTTGTGCCTGTTCTAAATCTATATAGATACCAAAGTTCTGCACGATCATAAGTTATTTATCTTTCATTTTTGGAGTAGAGTCATAATCATTCACTCTTTTTCAAGTCTAGTTTGGCAACTTTATCTCACTTGCAGTTTGCATTTCTGAAAGTGGAAATATATTCTGCAGCTTTTGATGTGTTGATTGGTAAGAAGGTAAAGACAGCTGCACACGTCTCCAGAGACTCAGCTCAATGGCTAAATGAAGACCTCTAGTGCTTTCTTGTTAGCCAAGATAGATCTACATCCAGATGAACCACAATTAGTCAATAGTGAAGGCTATAGGTTCGTGTGATCAGAAGCCACAAATCAGTTTTCCCTAGGACTTAGTTATTGGCAGATAGTGCCTTAGGCTATGCCTAGCTGCTGCTTGCCTGACTGTAATTTTTCCCCTAGTGAAGTTTTTAAAGTCACATACTGAGGCTGGAGCCGTGATCTCCTGACAACAAGGATGTCACTGGCCTGTCAAATATCAATTGCTTATCAAACAAATTGTCTGCTACTTTAACGTACTTGGCCCCTCTCTATTAACAAAGCTTAAAATGCTGCTGGTTTCTGTGCTGCTGCTTATCCTGTTGGTACCTATATTTTTCGCTGCACAACCCATTATTTTGACGTGGCATGGGTCAAATCCTTCCTTCTTGCGATGCTTATGGAAATACACCCAAATGATTTGTAGCCAAAGTCACTGCATGTCATTGTGAATTTGTGAAACCATATGAGTAAACAAGGAAGGAGCCCTAATTCCTGCTGGAATCTAAACCCTGGTCCAAAATGGTTTTATTTCAGAATGTTTGGTTAATGCATTTCTTTACTTGGCTAGCCTCACATTGTATACAACTTAGCATTTGGTTTTGGCTAAATTTAGAAGTGAAAATATATTTCATTTGAGGTTTTACAGAGAACTGGTGGGGTGTGGGGTGTAAAGCAACACAGTGCTCAGAAGTGACAGATAAATATGATTCCCCAATTTTATGGGTAGCTAAAACAAGTCTCAGAGAAGCTATGGTGCTACCTCACCTGAGTTTTAGGGATGCTGATGGAGCCTAAACATTTTATCATGTGCCCCTATTTGTAGTTACCAGCCAGTCTGTCTCCTCTGTAGATGATTTACATGCCAAAATGGCATCTGCCATGGCTTCTGGGCAGCACACTAGTTGAGTCAAATCACACCTTTCTCATTGATGCTCTGCAAATAAAGGAAAAATTAAGGCCAGTAGAAGTAAAAGTAATTCTTCAATGAACTGAGCATATAAAACGTGCTTTAAAATTTCCAGCACCCTGCAGTGATGGTGATTAGTTAAAGAAACATCACAGCCTTGTTACTATCACATCTTTTAAAACCTTTTTACATTACACAAAGATGATCTGAGAAATTAATTAAAATGTTGGACAATAACATAATCAGGGATATCTATATTTGCAGTCTTTTCTCTGTGCTTGCATACATCTTTTATCTGTCAAGTACAGCAAATAGCTAATTAGCCTCCTTTTAAGTGCTTCACTGCTTATATTTGAGCTATAGTCATGCCCTAGTGGGATGGTTTCCAGGAAACCTGATACATGTACTTGGCTGAAAGAACATATGCCTATTCTCAGGCTGTTAAAAACCTGGTAAGATTTAAAAATGCTCCTTTAAAAATTGGTTTTGGTTCTCAAAGCACATCTGATCTGTTGGCATTTTACAGACAGAGCAGGCAAAAATCTGGAGTCCCTATGTGGCTCCTAAAACGACAAAATTCTTGCCAATGTCAATCACAGTTACTAAATGTGGGCTGCAGGGTATCACCTAATGTGTTCCCTAAAAGGTAAGTTTTTAATATGATTGCTATGACTCATCCTGTTAAATTCTTGGGTTTATTCACTCATTTTCTGCTTGGGCAAAAGCCCAGCATAGTCGGAGCTGAACTAATGTGCACTTATTTTGACAAACTGCCTTAAAAGTATCAACTAGTTAACATGTTACACCACTGTGCATTAGTAAATCTGTCAAATAATTAAATCACCTTAATTTTACATAATGATCAAGAAAGATGTAGTTGCAGATTAAAGTGATGTTTGAAGATTCCATACCATCCTCTTTCTGCATTAAAATATTTATGAGAGAAAGGCCTCATTGAGAGTTAGTATAACGTATAATGCCACATGCCATCTCATGCTGACCACAAAAATAACTCAAGGCGCCACTGTGCTGCAATTAGCAGCTGTAAGATTATGATGTTTTGACGCAGGTGAGGCAAAAACTTCTAAGCACAAGCAAAGTGAATATGCGAGTTACACAACAATTTCCTCACAAAAATACCACATATTATTCAAATACAAAACACAAAAAAGGATTTTATCTCAGAAAACTGAAACTAAGTTCTGCCACCAATTAAGTTGCAATGCAACAGCAGAATTTGACCACTGTTATTGAAGGGTTCATGCTAGTCTACTTGCCTTCTGAGTAAATAGGCTTGTGTCTGCTGCTCTGCCTCATTGGAAGGTATCAATTATGGTATAAGAAGATCAAACACCAGCCCTTGCTTTTGTGCCACTATCTTTTATAATTGCGAGGTAGACTTCATCCCCCATTACTCCCCAAGTAGCATTTTACTCTGAGTGGTGTGGCTGAAGATACACTGGACTGCTTATGAAGTAGAATACTGTATATTTGAAAATAATAATCACGGAGCTCTATGTTTTAGTTGCCTGGTAAAAAAGCATCTTATAGATATCAAGAAATTATTTTCTATGATAGCTGTTTGAGAAGTGACTAGTATGCAGACTGTACAGCTTTTGAAATGTAATTTGGGAGCAGATCATTGTGTTAAACATATATAAAAATGCTTTAAATAGTAGTCTCATTCTTCCTTCCTGTTCATGTCTGTTTTGCAAGATTTGTCATTTACCTCTTTCCTAACATTTGTTGTTTTTTAAAAAAGTTGGAATTTATGGCTACAGTAAAAAGTAGGTAGGGCTAATAGAGCAGATGAGTTACTTCTATAGTAAAAGCCTCCACACATGCCTAGGAGCATCTCCATGATGTGCAAAACCAAATGCAATTTCAGCTTGTCCTACTCCACAGACTTCCACAAGATGTTTGCCACCTGAGTTCTGCAGGAAGGGAAATGACTTTGTTGGAGAAGTGTTTCCCTGGAGGGTGATGCCTGGATATGGGGACTCTCTACCCCATGTGCTACACTTGATGCTCAGGAGGCCTGGGCCTGGCCTAACCCTTCTTTGTGCACTTTTCTTGGCCAGAAGAAAGAGAGGCATCACAGTCCTGTAGTCTTAGTCTTAGAGGAGGTTCACGGGGGGAGGGCATCTCCATTGTACTCCTCAACATGAAATAACTCAAGTGCTGACTGGGAGCAGGGGATGAAGCTGGGACATTAGAGCCTCCCCTCAGCACTGCTAGCAATGAATTGAGCTGCTCTAAATGATCTTGTCTAGTTTGAAAGTTTTGCTGAACTTTCCCATTCAGCAGGAAAGGCTGCAAAAGTGAAACCTGCAGGCCCAGGTCTCTGCTGTTGGGCAGCAAAGTGGAAGATGCTGACCTGATTGGATGGCTCCAGGCTGAATTTTTGGTTTCTAAAAAAGGAAAAGTAACAGTTCTATGTCTCATAGAAGTGCCATGAGCTTAGATATGCTAATATTTTTGAGGTGCTTGCATTCTGTGGTGGGGGAGAGAGGGTATATGGCAGAAAGAGTAATCGCTGTATGCACATTACACACTGTAATGTGACCTCTATCCTCCCTCTCTGCCTGCTCTCATCTGCATACATGAGCACGTACATAACCACACAAATATACTTATCCAGATAAAAGTCTGCATCAACTTTTGTCATGTTTAATTCTCTAAAATGTTTTAGAGTTTTGGGGGGTTTATTTTGCACATGGTGGAGTTACCATTAAAGTGAATGAATGAATGAAACTCTATACTTCAGTGGCATTGGTAGGAGGGGTGTTAGAGTAAGGTAAAAGTGCACATAAAACTGGATAATGTCACCTGCTGCTCCCCATCATGCAACTTAAGATATGTACAGGAATTTACAAGGTACAAATGTTCTGCTTTGTAACCACTGAATTTCACGGTTGCGTATTTGCCACTTGTGAATTTGTAACTGGATATTAGTAATTTCCAAATGGCTGGGATGTTTGTGCACACAAAGTATTTGAAAAAGTGCAGTAAATATGAGATAACCTGTGTATTCACTGTACAGAGCACAAAAGGAAACAGCGATGCAAAGAAATGTCGTAGAGGAAGCTACTAAACTAGAATAACAACATTAAGTATGGAAGCATGAGTTGATATGATCCTGAAAATATTTCCAGATAGATAGAATACAATAGAATAGAAACAGTTATATTTTCCAAGGAAGAGGTGGACAAGATGGTTTAAGTGCAATCACCATTCAAAGCTATTGCTAGGGTAAAACACAACTTTTATTTGATCCCCTCATGTTACTCTGTGCAAAATGGGATGAGGTCCAACCTGTCAGTGGTACTGGGTTTATACAGCAACACGTGAGAGACAAAGTTTGCAGAACTAAAATAACCCCTGATTTCATTCATCTCTTCTGAAACGTGTCAAGTGTCACTTTTATGAGATGCTTTCTTCCAAAAATATAAAATGTTATCCTGGTACTAAGTATTAGGTGACCAGAACATATCATATCACAGTTTCCATGTCATATAGTGTCATGCAGTGACTAGCACTTCCTTTCCCCAACCTCCCATTACTATGAAAGTATTAGAAACTTTTTTATTTCACATTTTCTTAACACATAACACATTAAAGTTTGCACCTCTGCCTGGGTATCCCCAATCCTATTATCCAATCCTGTCCTAATTTTCCTATTTTCCTATTATATTATGTCCTCTCTTATTATAATATCCTTGATCATATCTTGTAAATGGAAGGACGGAAAAAAGGCAAAACTGAAAATAAAATTATGTCAATTCTAACCAACATTAAAAAACAGTTATTAAAATTTCCAAAATTAAGGTTTTCCTAAAAAATAGTTTTCTAAAACAGATATACTTGTTCTGCTTAACAATATTATGGGATTTAAAAAAAATAAAATAATCCCAATTCAGAAGGAAAAATAATTTGCATGTTAAAAGAAAAAATCCATTAAAAATTAACTTTAAAAATATTCATACAGTACAATGTATTCATGATGTATGGCAAAAGTCCATAATTATCTGCTTCTGATGATGTTTGTAAATAATGATTGAACCAAAGATTAGCAGAGGGGGGATGTTAATTTCCCCTTTCCTTTATTGTTGCCAAACTCTCCCCTTTGCACCTTCTAGTTGGGAAGTTTATCCTTTTTCATTAAGTCCTTTTGTTTGTGATCTGCTGCCAAATTCATCTGTATGCATTGTTTTCAGTAATATTGAGAGTGGTACCTTCCAGGAGTCTTTGGCACTACATGATGAAGCGCTCTATTTATATTAAAATGAAGAAGTTCCTAAGGGAGACATAGAACAAAATGAAACAACGAACAGAGCTTTAGAGACTCGATACGCGAAGTGACAGTGACAGCAAAATGGTAGCTCTTGTTGCGAAGTGGCCCAAAGGACTGCAGAAAGACTTATAGCATGAGCCACACTGGCTTGAACTTGGCAGCTCTTACAGGCTTAAGCACTGCCACAAGAAGATGTTTTACAAGATGGAAGATAATCAAACAATTTCTTAAGATTGCACCTCTTGGCTTGGGACATCATTGACATAACATGTTGCGCGAGGCTTTGCTATATATAAATTAGAGGAATTATTTTAACACCGAACCATATTTCTTCATTTAAATCAGTGCACAACTATATTGCTGTTGTTATGATTTACTTAGTCCAGATAATAGAAAAAACAAGACATAGATTTTATATTATATGACAACTAATGCTCCACTGTTTTCAACCTGAGGGAAGGGAGAAAGTGAATTAAATGGCTACTGAAATGTGCCCTGCAGGTCAATTTGAATTGGATAACAATGCTATAAAGCGGTTTACTGTGGTGGAAGACAGCCATTGTTAAAATGGCTATAGGACTGTCTCAGACTGACCATGATAAGAGAAGCAGTGAGGTTGCTATACCCTCTCTCCTGATGATACAAGCAATCCACCTGGGCATCCTGAGGTATTGGGTGTGGGAAGAGTGAAAATATGGGAATTATTAAAGGTGAATTTCAAAGAAAAATAATAATTCAAAATAAATTTTTTGAGTGGGGACAAAAGAGCAAGTATGATTTTTTGAAGGAAAAAAAATGAGAGGAGGCAGGAGAGGGCATTGCAAATTGCTGCTTTCTTTGCATATCGAGGCCCTTGTCTGCACCAAAAGAACATTGGAGGTGGGGGGATGTGGCGCTACCAAGAGAGGAGAGTTCAGTCTGAACATCTGCAAAGGGAATGGCCTTTTATCTGTTTCTGTTTTCATTATGTGATATTTACCTTCAGTGTATAATTCATGTTTTATACAAAGGAAATATTTGCTGAATAACCTGTCCTTTCTCAGGTCACCAATTAGCAAGTTACAACTTCCCACTGAGTACCAGAGGGAGAGCTTGAGCTTCATACTTGTTACAGTGCAAATGGGAGGCAGGCTACACTTTGACATTCCCCAAACATTATAGCATATGTTTAAGGACCTTATTTTCAGTTTCAACATCTGCTACAAAAAAGAGGGCACCATCTATTGGAAATAAATAAAGTGGTAGTCAGATACTTTAATGAGCAAAGTTGTTCAGGAAAATATTAATTGTTCCCTATGGATAAGACCTGCAGATGCTGATAGCACTGGTAAGGAGGAGAGACCACCTTTTACATTGCAAAACCATAATTTATCCTACTCCTAGCCCACAGGAAGTCAAACCCAGGGCATATTCTTCACGTCTTCAGTTTTTGAAAATCATTTCTATAAAAAACAAACAAAGTTTTCGACATTTGAAACGCTTCTCATCTTTTAAATTGTTCTTTAACTTTTTTTTTAATATATAAAAATAAATACTGGGAAGGGAGAATACAATGAGAGTGGAGAGGAAGAATTAGGTATTCATTTCCAAATAAGAGGGCATGGGAGGTTTTTTGTTTCCTTTGCTATCAAGAATAGGAGAGTTAAGAAGAGATTCAGGACTGTGTGAACTCTGTGCAGGGGTAGCTCTGCAAATTGTCTATGAACAGCAGAGTTTGAAGGAAATCACCTTCTCCAAAAGGGCTTCTCTCTTCATGGATTTTGAGCTCTGGGTATGGAATATGTGCACAGTTTTTAAAAAGTGCTTTATTTCATCATGATTTCCAAACCTTTATAGTCAACCATTAGCCTTTGTGTCTTGATCCCACTCCTCACCCAAACATTTAACTGTATTTAATGTTAATATGCTACCATTTGTTAACAGATGGCATGTGAGAGGCTTGAGATTTTTTTCATATATCAGCAAGTCCAGAGCATGTATTTGTCTCCGCCCCTTAAGATCTCTGCTAAGTCACCTGAACTGCGCTTCTCATGTCAGACTGTCTTTGAAGCATCTGCCTTTGAAATACCTGGGGACAATGAAAGTAAAAATTTGGAGAATGGCAGTGCTGTGGGACTTTTCCTTCTGGCAAAGCATTGTGGAAGAGGTAATCAGGGTTTTTTTCACATATTTACAGATTTTTGCCCACATAAGTACATTTGTCTGAGCTACTTTGGATGTCTTGTAACATGCCCTTGTGTCCTTAACCTGTTTTGGCTGCAGTACAAGTTTAATTTCTCTGGCATCCGTTTCTGGATTTTCTTGATGATCTGTCGATGAAACAAAGCTCAAGCATAGAATACTTACTTCAGAAGAGATTAGGGAAGATAATTTATCAATGAGGTTACTGCCTGACAGATGTAGAAATTAAAAGG
>JAOEHX010028034.1:5464-34131 GCA_025448015.1 Bolborhynchus lineola | reverse complement strand
GGGGAATTGAGAGAGCAGCTGTGTGGTCCTGAGTTACAGCTGGGCTTAAACCATGACAGCAGCCTGACACATTGCAGCACTATCGTTAGGTTTTTAATACCCCATTGCTATGGCTTGCTTGAGAAAAGCCTGATCTATCTGCCAAGGCACATTTTAACCTTCTGTAACAGCCAAGCCAGCTATTTTAGATCAAGTCAAACAATGAACTGCATCTTTTGGCCTTGGTTTGGATTTTGGCCAAGGACAGGTTTATTTAAATCACTGACTGTGCAGTTGTCCAACTGAAACAACAGTTTACACACCAATTTGACTTATGTACTCCGTGAGTTTCCCAGTGGCACTGACACCTCTGAAGTTTTCGTATACTTGGAATGCTAAATCGTGTTTCTTAACTTACTTTTCCTTAATCACTTGTTTGAGAATGATGATCGGGGCTGGTGCACCTCTCCTATGGAGACAGGCTGAGAGAGCTGGGCTTGTTCAGCCTGGAGAAGAGAAGGCTCCAGTGAAACCTTAAAGCAGCTTCCAGTGCCTAAAATGGCCCACAAAAAACCTGGAGAGCGACTTCTGACAAGCGCCTGTAGGGACAGGCTAAGAGAAAATGGTTTTAGACTGACAGAGGAGAGATTAAGATTAGACACAGTTGGACTCAATGATCTCGAAGGTCTTTTCCAATCTAAACATTATCATGATTCCATGATTCTATGAAGAAGTTCTTCACTATAAGGTGCTGTGACACTGGCACAGGTTGCCCAGAGAAGCCGTGGCTGCGCCATCCCTGGCAGCGCTCAAGGTTGGATGGGGCTTGGAGCAACCTGGCCCAGCAGAAGGTGTCCGTGCCCATGACAGGTTAGAAAGCCCCTTCCAACCCAAACCATTTGGTGGTTCTATGATTCCACAATATGCATGAGTTTATGTATAATTATTCAGCATGCTACATTTGATTCAGGTGCTATATTTACACAATAGGAAAATAGTAAGACAAATACAACTATCAACCTGCTGACACAGAACTCATATTTTTAAGCTATTTGTTAAAGAAGGATAAACCTTTCTCATTCATCATGAAGCCATAAGAACGTTTTACTTACAATGCTAAAGCAGACCTCTACAAAATCTTTATTTAGAATTAACCTTGAACACAAACCAGTACTGCTTTATAAAACTGCTATGTTGTTTTCCTGACCAAAGCAATTCTGTGTTCTAGCTAAATAAAGTGAACTTCATCATCAGAGATGTGTGTGATCAGCATGATGGTTTTTAATAATAAAAGAAAGATTTATGAACGGGCAGCCATTGTTGACAATTCACTTTTCTTTATTGATTTTGCTTTCAAGCAAAATTGCCCAAACAAGACCTTTCTTGTTATTTTTAATATACTGGTTTTATACAGTTACACTGAAAACTGTGTCTAACTCATGCGCAGCTTTATAGATGAGTACAGTTATTTTCTCAGAGAAAATCAGCAAATATTATACCTCATTTTAGGGGATCTAGATTATCACTGGTATAATATTAAGTTTTCTGTTTGCTTTACTCAAAACTCTACCTTTTTTCAAAGAGATGTACAGTATATCTGAGCAAACTGTGTAAGCCCAAAAGATAGTTCCAGCTTTTTAGTGGAATGTAAATTGTAACATTCGATAGTAGTTTTCTTTCACGCAGGAAAAGATTCTTTTTAAAATCTGGCCGGGCCTTAAAACCAATGACTTACAAATAATTTTGTATCACCATGCACACAAATCCCACTGAAGAAAATACTGAGCTAAGCAATTCTAAGACCTTTCATTTGAGGGAAAGGCAGTGTCATGAAAGTTATTTGAAAACTATGGCTTGCTTTATTTTATTTTTTATTTACTTCATGTTAAGATTTTCTTGGCATTTTCAGGGGAAGAAAGAACATGGAAGAGAGAAAAAAGGCTTCCTACATCTTGAATATCTAAAGAACTTAGTCAATGATACCTGCAATACATAGGACATACTAAATCTGAATATTTTCTCTGTGTGTAAATCTATTTACAACTTAGAGGGCAAAAATGTATTAGTGTAAAATAAATCCTGGGTGGACATTCAGAAGGTCAGAGCACACAACATTAACAATTAAGTAATGTAATCTCTGAGCCCAGTCTAAAAAATTGGGAAAGCTTTCAAGATGCAACGAATTTTCCTAGCTACTTCAAAGGTGCTTTATAAGGGCAACAAACTCCCATGTATTGCTTTCCTGTACACAATAAAAGCACAACTAAACCAAATAACATCCTGATTTGATTTTTTCCAATCTGTCTTTGGATAGTGCTTTCTAATACTATTGTAAACCATAGTGGCAGAGCTGAGAGTCACAGTGTTAGAAATACCTTTGTTGGGGGTTTGGGGAGGGGGTTTCAACAGTCCATAAAGATTGCACTTCAAAACTTTAAATGCAAATTTTTCATAGATGTTTATTGATTGTCCCTAGGTATAAGCATCATGATTTAATGTCTTTGCAACGGTGCTCTAAATGTAAATTTATCACAGTTACTTTACAGCCTATCTCCACTAAGTTTAATAGCTTATTTCCTAAATTCTTAGATGAGAGTGGAAAAACTAGGTATTAGAATGCACAGCATATAATGTAATTATACAAACTGTTATTTTAATATTTCTAGAACAGTGCATACCATAATTTACAGTTGTGTTACCTAACCAACTAGTGCTTGTATCTCTAGGAATTGAGTTTCAAACATTTGTTCCTCTCAAATCATTTGGGTTGGAGAGTGGAAGGACTACTGAAATTGCTTGCTATACAATCACCTACGGTCATCTAAAAGCTTTTTTTAGAATGCATGTATTTTATCATTATTTTATGTGTTCCTGCACCAAGAAAGTTTCTTTGAATGTGCCTATATTTCACTAAAGGGTTCATTTAAATAAAAAGAAACTAAGTGAAAACATGCAAGTAATGAATACTATATGCTCACACCTGAAGGATCTTCATATAGTTTAACTAAACATACAAGATAAGGTAGCTCTCAACAGTTTAAGCTCTGCTTACTTATACATTTTAGGTATGAGGAAGTGCACATATCCAAGGAACTGACCTCAGATTTTATACCTTGAAATGACCCAGAATTCATACTTTGCCAAAACTAAGTCCAAACTAGAGAAGGTCAAATAACAATTTTCACTACATTTTTTAAACTTCTATGCTTCAACAATCCATAGATATAAACTCAATTTCAATTTTTAAATGTCTTCAGCTTTGCTATTCTCTTCATTACTCATTAAATAACTTTCATTTTTGAAATAAAACAAATAGCTCAATTCAAATAAATTTGCTAACTCCTGGTGACTCAAGTGGAATAAAAAAACTTCCCCTCTTTCCCCTCATACATGCATACAGGATAATGAGTCTTTTGCAAGTTGTCTCACTCTAGTGATGATACAAACTACAAGTAACAGTCTTAGCTGACTTTCTGAATTGAATGTGCAACTGACATTCTGAATTTAATGTGCAATTTTAGTCACTGATATACAGATTAACACATTAATATTAAACAGATCTGCAGTAATTAGCACCAATTAATGTAAAGGACAAGTTAATTTACAAAGCATAGCATTCAATATACCAGCCAATGCGTGCCAAACAGTATTATGCTAATTTGATGGCTCTTATTTTAAAAGTCTTATTAACTGTGGTTGGGTAATCTGACTGTTCAGGGGCTAAGATTGCTTAAACTATTATGTTTTTCACAGTCAGGATCATGCAGCTACAGTTCAGTTATAAATTTAATATCGCTTTTACTGTATTAGCAATCAGAAGTTTTATACAGAAGACAAAAGACCACAAAGAGAAACATTTCTTGGAAGTTTCTTAGCAAGCTTAAAACTTTTCCCGTTGCAGGTTTAAAGCCTACAGAAACTTGCAAACTGAAATTTGTTTACAAAAGTAAATATTTCTGCTCCAGAAGTCTTTGATCTTATGTTATTTCAACATGAATTACTACAGAGCCCCAAGTGCTTTCAGTTGACTCAGAATACACTCAAAAGTAATTGCTGCAAATCTTCACATACCA
Organism: Bolborhynchus lineola; assembly: GCA_025448015.1. Taxonomy (NCBI): domain Eukaryota; kingdom Metazoa; phylum Chordata; class Aves; order Psittaciformes; family Psittacidae; genus Bolborhynchus; species Bolborhynchus lineola. The sequence continues at coordinate 30,079 of JAOEHX010028034.1, read as the reverse complement.
GTTTTCGTTCTTGTTGCAAGATAAATATTACCAAAGACACTTATTTTCTAAACATCTTATTAATATCAGCCAAACATTTGTAAGGTTACTTGTTTTATGTGATTCCTTAAATCACTGAGTGTAGGTTATTTTTAAACTAAAACCTACCCATGTAACTAGAATAGCAATTAAAACCTAAGAATCATATTCCAATTGGCCCCAACCGTAAGGAACACATACAGAAAATAGTAGTAGTGTGTGATGCAATTCATGATTCATTGAGAATGTCACTGTTCTTGACTGTCAACATTTGACTGAACATTAAAAACAGCAGAAGCAGAAAGAGAACTTGGTGAAACTTGACATGACACACACAACATAACTGCATCTGTGCACTAGGAAGATCTGCTCTCTCACAGCAATCTTCTAAAATTGTCAAGAGAGAGTTAAGACTGCAATCTTATCAAAGTGACAATAGAATTCTTTTTCTTTTCCTCCCCACCAAGGTACTAGTCCTTGTGCTTCAGGTTTTAAGACTCCTAGCAGTGTGGTTATTTAAGGACAGTCTACAATTCCCTCACCAAGAAAGCCTTAAATACTCGATGTTTTCTTTTCTGCAGTGTGAGGAGGAGGCTTTCTATGACTGCAACGCATCAGACAGCTAATCTGAAAACAGATGTTTCCAGCTTTATTAGCATCTCATGACCCTGCTGCATTTCCCTGGGTCACTTTTTGTCACACAAAATGCTGTGCAGAACCCTGTCACCCCCTGAAGCAAGACTGCACACTGGCTGTGCCTAACAGAATAGGGCGACTCTGCCTGGTTGTTGAACACAAGAGAGAACTACTGGGCAAAGAAATGCAGGTTTAGGTGTGTACACACATAGTAAAGCAGGGGTTAAAATCCTCAGGAAAACATTCTTTCGAAAAGAGTATGGCAGTTGTTACTACCCTTGGACATGGAGAAATGTCAATCTGGTGACTTGTCCCCAGCCAATGGCTCCTCAGGGCAATACTTTACTACTCTGGCCTGGACCACTTACATGGTTTTTGCACACATGAACAATGCTTATGTTAAATCTGAAACAGCTTCCAGGAGACAATGCCATGGAGAGGGAAAATACAGTTTTATTTCAAAGTATGAAAAATATAGCTGATCACTTTGAGCTTGAAAATAAACAGCAAGGACTACTATAAATGGATTAGCTGCTGCATTCCACCCTGTCTTATATGATGAGATAGTCCTCATAATTACATGAACCAGCGTGAAATAGCAGCTGGATGATATAAGGGGACAAGGCAATACTACACCACCAAAAGGTTTGCCTCAGTTAATAAAGAGGAAGCAAGCGTGGTACAGATTGTTTAAAGTTTTCTAATTGCTAATTTTCCTTTCCTATCTTTTACTTAGTTGATTCCAGTTTGATATTTACTTTTTGCTTGCCTGCCATATGAGTTTGGTCTTGAGGCTAGAACCAGTCTTTTGTATTTCCATACATTATGAAATTATACTTTATAATCATGCTACCTACTGCTATTGTTCTGCCTCATCTTACTAAAAACCACCAATCCTTCCTTCTAATCCCTCACTTGCTGACTTGAATCCCATTTAGGATTTGATTCACTATCAGAAACCTTTTAGGTTTGAAATTGTTGACATTATGGAGGTGTTCTCAAAAGGAAGTAAAAGCAAGGAATATGTTTGGAAATGAAACACTGTGTTTCATAAATAAATTTGAAGAATAATTTGATAGAAAAGGTAAGAGAACACAGCTATTTTTTTAATCTGTATGAGTCGAAAGAGGTAAGAAGCAAGATTGGAAAAAAAAAAGATTCAGGAGTGACTGGCTGTTTGAGCTAAGTATAAGCGATTTTGTTTTCCTAAAGTGGAATTTTGTTAGTTAAAATCTGAACGCAGAGCTTGCTACAGTGCAATGCTGTATTGTGTGGCCCTGAGCAACTGCTGAGTTTACTGTATTGGTTGCAGCGCCCTTGTAATTATATACCTGCATGCTATCACTAACACACCACACTACTACATTTAGAATGAAATTTACTCATTTAAAACCAAAAGAAAGCTCATTGCCACTGGGCTTGGGCGAGAGAATACATTCCTGAAGGCAAGGTCTTATCAGTCCAGAACTGCTATCTTTCTCAAAGTGAACCTGAGAAGGTCATAAGGAATAGGAATTAAATTATGACAACCTGCCCTGCTCAAGAATACAGAATCACTTGTCTGCAATCTATTCAGAAGCTTCAGCTCAAAAGAGCAAGGCTGAAAGTGGCAGGATATAAAGAAAGTCTGCTCCGCTATTAGACTTCTAGTACACATACAAAAAATCCTTAATATTTTGCTAAGAACAATAATAATAAAAAGAACTAGCTACAGCTACATTCATTCAGGTGGAAGCATCTGCAATATGTACAAACTCAGAAAAGATACATGCTTAAATGAAAGCCACAAAATGCTGCTAGTATCTTGGAAATGTATCAGTATTATAGATGGTAAAATGCTTTATTTGTTCATAATTTACTGAGTGATATATGCTTTGTTAGGAAGGAGATGTCCAGATTGCATACAGCTTTATCCTAGTAGGTGCACTAAGTCTGAAACACTTTGCCTTAAAAGCAACACAGTATGTGGTTGCTTTTAAGTGGAAAGCTTCTGGTAAGTAGAGCAGGGTACTGCAAGAAGATGGTGAGTGCAAGTGAACACGCACAGAACTGTGGGGCTGTGCGTATCCATCTGTGCGGGGTTTAGGACCCAGTTATCTCCTTGAGGAGCACCTAAGCTATTGCATAAAAAAAAAAACCCAAACAATGACAAACTCACAGAAATAAAATGTTAGTTAAACCCAAAACCTTACCCTCCTACCAGTACTGCTCTTGGCAGTAGCACATATTAGTGATTCTTATCTTTGTAGCCTGTATTTAGCTGTATTTAAAATCCTGTCCGGTATTACCTCCATATTTAATCTGAGTCACTAGGGAATTAGATAGATGTGAGCCTGAAGATAGCGTTAAATTTAATTAAAGTGACCTTTCTAATTACCATTTCCACATTTCATGCTGTGTCGTATTGATAAATAATTCAATGAAAAAAAAAAAAGGTGTTTCCTCTCTCCTTTAAATAATCATCTTTACAACTTTAAGGGCCTTCAAAAAGTTCCATACATGAAGTTGCTTCTTAAAACTAAACAAATAAAAAGCACTAATAAAAAAACCCTTAAGATTCAGCACAATTATAGACCAAAATTGTGCTTAAAATTTCCTGCTTGCAACCGCCGTATCTGACAAATTCTGTGGTTAAAAGCTGAAATCTGTTTCCTGGAGTTACCAACCTCTGTGTGTAGCCTCGTAACTCCTTGCTTTAAGCAGGAGAAAAGAATTTGCCCATTGACTTAAAAAATTAGTATCTGTTTACTCCTACAAGTTTGAGCCTGCAGCAAAAAGCAGGATTAAAAAGCACTCCAGTTAAATGCTGTCTCTTAAAACTTTGCTCTTGGAGCCACCAGAGTACCCATAAAAGCTTCTTTTCTTTTTTCCCTCCACACTTAAAAAGGCTGACCTTTCCCAGGATCCAGTATTTTAAAAGCACATTAAAGCTGACTCTAAAATTCCATTTTTGCCTCATAGCCATTTATGCATTTCATCTGGTACCTTTATGCATAGCAAAATAAAGGTTTGTCTCTTACACAACACATTCCTTCAATAACATCTCCCAGTAAATTGTCATATATACACTAACCTTGTGAGAAATTCCACCCTTCCCTTTTGTTCATTCCTCCCCATTCAAAGAGACCAGACTGGTAGGCTGGAAGATAGGATACAGGAACATCATGAAGTTCAACAAAGGGGAGAGGAGCATGGAGAGGAATAATCCCAGGCACCAGCCTCAGGCTGGAAAGTGACTCTGCGGAGGAGGTCCTGAGGCAGCAGTGTGACCATGCAGCCAAGGTGGCTGATGAGACCATGAGCTTTGGTAGACAGAGTGGAGGGAGGTGGTCCTATCCCTCTGCTTGGCATTGGGGTATGAGATTGATATTCAGATGAGATACATCTGAAATGTGAAGTTCAGTGCCAGGCTCCATGTGAACATAAACCTGGGCATATTGGAGCAAGTCCAGGGAAGTGATACACAGGTGTTTGAGTGGGTGGGTCTTGTCACTGTATATGAAGCAAATATGACAGAGACAGACTCAGTGGTGCCCAGTGGTAGGACAGCAAGAAATGGGCACAAAGTGAAGCACAGGAAATGAAATCTAAGAATTAGAAAAATACTTTTTTTTTTTTACTGCGAGGGCAGTCAGACACTGGAAGGGATTGGCCAGAGAGACTGTGGAGCCTTGGTCCCCCAAGATCTTTAAAGCCTGACTGGCCTCAGCTCTGAGCAGCCTACTCCTGCTGATCCTGCTAGAGCAGGCAATTGGACTTGGCAATCTCCAGAGGTTCCCAAAAGCCTCAGCCATTCTGTGCAAAAGATCCAAATCTGCACTAATGGCATTTCAAGATAAGACAAAGGACCTGTAGGTCCTTCGTCCAATCTAGTTTACTTAAAGCTTTCTTATATTAACACTGCCATATGGTTTTCAGTGGGCACAGAAGCCTTCACTGAAGGTCTGAGCGAAGGCATGTCAACAAAGATATTCAACTAATGTGGGATCACTTACAATCCAACCTGTCAAGAAGCCAGAGGACAGAAAAAGTCAGTGTTCAACCTCTTCTGAAAGCCCAGAATTACACATTGTTCTGTACCATGAAGCCGTTATTAATCAGTTTCATCTAAAAGACAACTTTGATGCTTTTCGAGTACACGGAAGAACCAGTGAAAATCTTGAGCTGCAGGGAAGGTCAGAATAGGTCTTCATAAATAATGGAAGTGTTTCTGAATTGGAAAAAAGTCACTGGTATCTCTGATACAACTTTTATTCAGAATATATATAATCTAAGGTTGTCCCTAGTTGTAATTCTCTATTTGGAAGTTTTTATATTCCTGCCAGATAATCACTTAAATTTATAATTAAAAGTCTTATGATTTTACAGTAAACAAGAAATTTCATTTTCTTTTGATTAGATTTGTTTACTTTGCTCTGCAGAAGTCTGATTAATGACTACAATTGCCTGTCACAACTGAGTGCTACTTTCTTTAGTATAATTTACTTTCATTATCCGTAATTAATTAAATAGAACAAATAATATAAGGAGATTTGGGTGGGGCAATTATGAGGCTTTACCTGCTGAGCTGATCCTCATTTAAAGTGTAGGGCTTTAACAATGAACACTGCTCACACTGTTGGAAGTTTCATAAATCAGAAAAAATGGATCGAATTATCATTAAGATGTGCAAGACTAAACAAACGTACAGAACAACATGCTCTATGATACAGTATGGGCATTCTGAATTTAGTTTTAGACAAAAATTTAAAGATTGTAAAAAAATCTGTGAAAAACATAGATCTAGAAAGGAAGGCAGAAGGTAATTTGTCCACCTTCTCATTAATATACCTAATCTGTTCTTAAATCCACATTGACAGCAAACCTGAAACTTCTCTAAGTAACTTATCCTAACACTCATGATCACTGAGGTATAAGGATTTTCATAATCGCTATTTGAAAAGTTTGCAAATTGAAATTAATCCTCCTCTGGAACATCATGAACTACACTTGATTCTCCTTCACTATTAAAATATTTTGGAAGACTTATCAGCCTATTTCTGCTTGGTTTCTGCACTAACTAATCTCAGTTACTTAAAGGGCTCTGGACTAATGCCTCTTAAATATATAACCAAACAAAATATTCATTCTTGACCTGCTCAGTTTATGACTCACTGACTCCTACATCTTTCTGTACAATTAGCATTGCCTACTCAATACTCCTTCATGTTGTTGTTTCCGTGTTTTTAATTTCTCCTTGCCGAATGTGGCACTTCACACTTCTATTTACTGAATGTTATCTGTGTGATTCATATCATTTCCTCAATTTACGAAGGTTAATTTAAATTGTAACCTTGTCCTGAAATTGTTTGTGGGCCCTTCCAGGTCACTGTCATCCACAGAATTGCTAAGTTTACTTTTTCATTCCATCATTCAAGGTTAAAAGTATGAAGGAACTGAATCCAGACTAATTCCACCAGACTCTACATAGAAGTAAATGTGGAAATTTAGAGAAAATTAATTCAAAATGAATGATTTTGGTTTATTTTATAACATGCAAGCATGTAGCACTAAAAAAAACAAGTAGCAAATGTTTCATTTCAGGAGTATTTCAACAATGTTAATGTCACAATTTTTTCTTTACAAATAAAATATAGTGGAACAAAATCAGTATAACTGTATACAGTATTTAGACTTTGAAAGCTAAATTTCCTGATTAAAAAGGGGATTCTGACAACTCCAGAGTATACAGAAAATTCACTGATTTCAAAATAAGTTGTAAGAAAAGATGCACATTAGGATGCACTTGAAACTTTCCCTGTATTTTTCTCATTTTACACTGTAACCTTGCTGGGGTTCTGCTTTTGTTTTTTAAGCAGAAAGTAGAAACATCTATTTAGTTACAGTATATTGATTTTTGGAAATCAAATTGTAGAGGGTATACATAATAGGCATGAAAGGGTCTCAAACTGGTAATATAGGAATCAATAAATATTCAAGAGAACTGAACAAAGAGCAAATCAGAAAAAATGACAGGTATACACAGTATTCATTTCACTGTTCAGAAAAGATGTTTTCTTATTGGAAACTATAAAGCTAAATGAGAAACTGCTGAGCATTGATGTTACTGGGCAAACTTCCCAGAACTCCTTATTCCACTCCTTTCAAGCCTTTCCTTTACCTAGACTCATGGACTCTCTCTAGACCAAAATGAGATAGATTTTAGGCCATAAGAAGGGAGAAACAAATGAAAATTAAATCTAATTGCTTGGGAGTAAAGGTTTTTTTTTTGGTTGTGAACAACTGAAATGCTGACAGAAATGCTGGTACCAATTACTGACTGCTTCTGAATAGCTTAACTGATGAATAATTACTCCCATACATTTAGAGTATTTCTAGAGCATGATGCAAAGGCAAAACATATACTAGAAAAATCAGATATACACTGGGGAAGTGGTATGAATCAGATTATTCACATGTATTTTGTAGACAGTTTATTAGATAGTAGAAAAAACATTGTCCTCAGCCTCCCTTAGAGCTTCTCTATGTCACTGCATTTCCTTACAGAAGTTTTTCACGCTCCTGACAAGCCACACTAAGATTTATGATGCTACAAAATAAAATCTGAGCTTTCTTCTAAGGAATTTTAAATAGTATCAGTTTCACTGAAGACTTTTAAAAAAATCATTTAAAATCTCTTCTAGAAGGACTGTAACGTCATCTTATGCCATCTTTTATGCAAGGGAACACTATTCCCAATCCTTAACAGAAGTTGAGATGCAAAGCACATTGAAAAAATAGAAACAAAAGGAAAATATCAGGGGATGGAGAGGCAGATAGATTATTTTTAAAATCATCCAACTTGCTGATTTGGAGCTGGTGGTTTGCAGCAGTATTCCCCAGCACATACACTTTCGAGATGTGGAACAGAATCTCCTGATATTCCAACCTCCATCTTCAGTGGTTGGCTCTGGATGTAAAAAGCAGTAAATGTGTTTAGATGAGTTATCTGTGGCCTTCTGAGTACAAAAAAGTTCCTCTCTTTCAAATGGAGCATGCAGATATTATTTTTTTTTCATTCATTGAAAACCTTTAGAATTTTGTGCAGATTTTCCCTTTTAATCTTATTCTCTTTCTTTCTTTGCTTTGGAATGAGCTTTCTCACCATACTGAGAAAGTTCTTTCCATTAGTGTCAGTATTGCTCTTTAGTTAGCTCAGGTTAGAGCAAAAAAGCCTAACTACTGAGCATGCTGCCCTCATCATAATGCTATTTTCCTTCTGTAGCTTGTAACACTAAACAAACTTTGTTTGCTTTCCTGGAAATCCAGTGCAAAAGCAGTAGACCTCCGATGCTACTCTTTCTGTTTAAAAACAAGAAAACAAACCAAAAATTTCCTGTACATTCATTCATAGGCAGTCTCTGAAGCTAATAAATTCTGCTGCTACTGTAAATGGGAAGCATTAGAGACTAATAACCATCGGTAAGAAGGAGAATGAAAGAGAAAGGGGAATGTTTTACCAAAATCAGTAGAGAGACCTGACATGTTATATGTCATTCATCCAGGATTTTATTTATTTTATCATGATTCTTTGATATTTTTTACTACAATGCCTGAAATGCCCACAAATGTGTATTATATACCCACTTAATTTAATAACACTAAGTTAGTAACAGAATGAAAGATTGTTTTTAAAAAAAAAAAACCCTTTGCTATATCCATATTCACCTTTCCTACTGTAAGCCACAAAAATGAGTAAGTTACAATTTGGAAAAGTATTTTGCTTCCTCCCAGCCAAGCATCACTCAGTAGCCCACATCAATAAGAGTGATGTTTTATTACACACAGTTCAACTCCAGTAGTTTTTATTCATTTTTACCCTTATGAATTCTATCCAGACCATTCAAATAAAAACAAAGTACACTTGTGGAGTCCTCTGAGGAAGTACGAATAGCATTGACTTTTCAGAATCATTGCAGTTGGTTTTGATATTACTATGTTGAAATAGAAATAAATAAAGGAAGGCATTTTTCATAACATTTACTCAGTAAAATATGAAAACAGGAGGATTAGGGCAGGATAATCCAAAATTTAGACAACATTAATCAATCCTATCTTGTAAATTGAACCAATATATGTAAACGTGAAGAGTGTACACCAGTCATAAAAATGAAACATTACTTGAAAGACTTCCATTAAACTTATAAATGCTTAAGGTATTAAAATTTGGGAATTCCATTGATGAATGAACCATTGTTATATAAGGACTTATATTTACATTAATACCAATTTGATTCATGACTAATAACATTTTTTTTGAGAAAATGAAGATTTAAATGGAGCTTATTTAAACAATCAACCTACCAAATCTCCTATTGCTCCTGCTGCAACTGACAATGGCTTCAAACAGAATACTCTTGAGCCCTGAAACTTAAACATCCCCTAATTAGGCTCTCTAACACCTGAAACAAATCCTGAGGCCATGCTCAGATGCCCTTATGATCCCAGTACCTGTCACAATGTAAATTGCTTTACCCTGTCAACAGACAGGCTAAGACAGTTTCATACAGCTTGCATTAATGCAGGAATAATGTAATTTCCTACAGTCCTTCCCAGTGGCCACAGCCTTTCTTTTATTTCATAATAGGGTAAGCTGAATAACATCCAGAGACAAAATACTCCACCTTTCACCCATTAGAGGTCACAGAAAACTACTCAGTTTAACTCTTGATGCCCGATCAGTCTTTTTATCTTGCAGCAATCTTCTGATTGCAAGCTGCACTTTGTTTGTTCATCCATATCTCTGAAATGTACATAAATACAGCAGAGATTTCTACTTAACTGTACTGCTTAAACTTATGCACACTGCTTTGGAGAAATTTTAACACATTATCCACATGAACTATAGTTTATTGTTTGCTGCTGTTAATATAGCCAAGATTTGCCAATGCTGTTCATTCCCAGCAAGATTAGATAACTGATTATACATTTTGAGTTCTAGAAGTACTTTGGCAAAACTTCAACCTACATCTGACAAATCTGAATAGCTAGAATGCATTAGTAAATAACTCCAATATGTAAAGATATACAAGATTTTTTTTCAAAATATTTTAATTAAAATTAAAGTATAAATTATTAAATTCTTGACATTCAGAGTTAAAGATTTCTTGTCACCTTAGTTTACCTTTTTGTTTTCAAGAGAAATCACCTTTAACTCATCATCGGAATGCTATAACAACGTGCAATGGAAAAGCAAATTCTATTAGTTTAAAAATAGCACTGATTTCGACTCAGCATATTAGAAACTTTTAAGACTACTGTGAAATCTGGTTTATCACCAGAATCAGAAATACAGGTGTTCTTTCCAGGCTTAAAAGATGTCTAAGCAACATTCGTGAACTCATAAGACTGCAAACATGAAGATGGCAATCTCTTAGAACATTTCTGATAGTTAACCAAGCTACCTTCAGTAGGAGAGATGAATGTCACAGTTCAAACACTCGCTATATGCAGGGCAAGTAATACACTATTAACTGCCTGGGTTATATGCCAGTTAGCTTCTGATGCTCTCAGAAACACATTAAGAAGTCCTTCTGTGGCAAAGCACCCAAAAAAGCACAACAACTGCAGCAAGTTCCACATCTAAAATAAAACTGGGACAACCACCTTGAAATATCAAGGAAGTAGGAGCTTTTTCTGTGGGAACAAAAGCAAACCAACAAACCCCAACCCAATCAACAACAAAAATAAAGCCCCACAATGAAAAACAAACCACCAAAATACACAACTATGGCATAGGCTCAAAAAACACGAACAAGGCAACATTCAAAATAAAGACTGGACAATGAGAAATCAAAGAAGCTTCCCTTCTTATGTTCAGGTTTTTTGCTTCAGTTAGTTATTCAGTTTTCATTATTTATTCTCATAGTGAGAATGAGACTTACAGAGACATTACAAGACTAACACTGAGTTGAAGGAGGATTCAAGCAAAGATGGTTTATTCCACTAGGCTATAGGGACTTTTTTTATTAATTTATTAATAAAAAAAATAATTTTTATTATTAATTATATTTTTTTTATTATTTTATTAATACAACTTGGAATTTAGAAGTATGAACCAAGCCCACGCTCTAAGAATTAGAGAGTTCCACCTGGAATATGTGTTGGACAAATGCCACTACTTGGGAGCTGAGAAGGAAGGATTACCCAGAGCAGTGGCTAGGTATCAAGGACTAACTGCACCACCTACTTTGAAAACTTGAGAACTTTGTCCTCTGAAGGTCAATCCTTTTGCCCTGTGTCTACTCTTACTGGTGGTTGAAAGGCTACCTATGTTTCTTTTCCATGGGTAAAAATAGTTTGTGTATTCCCTTTGTGTCCTTCAAGGACATTCACTTTCCAGTCCCTCAGGAAAAATAAAGATTCACATTTCCACACCTGGTTAGAGAAATGAACCTTTTAAGATGGTGTGGTTCTATGTGTTTTTCAACATAGTGAAAAACATGATAGACTTTTATTAGCCCTTTTCATATTAAATCCATGTTAAAATTCCAAATGGAGAAAATAATTCTATTTTCATATACCCTGAAAGCTATTCTTGCAGCATTCAAGTAATTTTAACCTGTTACTACTTGATGCTCTGCATTCTGCTGATGTTTCTCATGTGGTGTTACGATCAATTAATCACATCTCCCAGCACAAAACAGTGATTTTTCAAACATATGTGCTACTGAATTGATTAAAAGAAAAAGTAAGAATAATGCTGGTTACACAGATCTCAAATATAATACAACTGTTTGCGCAAGTGGTATTGTCCAGTCCCCAGTTACTACAGGATGGCAAACAATATGTGCATCTATTTCTAACGCACCAAGCGAACATATGTCTGTCAGAGAAAGATGGAAATACAATGAGGCTGCGATAATTTAAATAAACAGCTGTCACTTTATGCAAGATTGCCTATGGTGAGCTTTGATTTGTGTGTGTACGAAAAAGGGAAAGCAGAATTATAGAACTAAACAAAATTACGGAACTCAGACTTGATACACAGGGAAGTCAGGAACTCACCTCCTATTTTTCTGTAATCCACAAACAACTGCCAGCCATAATTGAAGAAAAACTTATTCATCCCTGTTATTTGTTCCTTCATTATACTACTTGCTGTCAGAGATTTCACGACACTGCCCTAGGCCTATTAAGATTCATACAGAACGTGTCTGTGAACTGTGTTTGTGCTTTCAAGAGAGGAAGGAAAGACTTAAAATCATCCTCTTTTTTTCAGGTGAAACATACTTAAAGTCAATGAGTTTTACATTGCTTACATAGACCTTGGGGAAACGCAATTGCATTGCTGTATTTTTCATTTTAGAAAGTATATATGGTTGTAGAGCAGACACAAATTCACTTTTTCTACTTATTGAATTATTCCACTGAAGAACAGGGCTCCAAAACCCATTAGAATAGAAAATTTCATGCCAATAGTGTGAACTTTTTGATGTTCAGTTTGCCAGAATGAAGAAGCAAATTTAAAACCCAAGATTTCAAACCCTTCAAGGTCTCAAAGCACAGGAGAAATTCTTTCATTTAAAGTATATATAGAATCACAGAATAACTGTGAGCCCTGGATGTGCACATAAATGTCAGATCTGGAAAAATTGCTATCAATAATCTAAAAATAAAGCAAAAGAACACCATAGGGAAGTGATTTTCTCCACTTTGGAATGGAGATGAGAAAATGTGCAAGATTCCAAACTATCAGACTTTGACATTTTTTTCCTGGATCTAAAGCCTCAGAGCAGCCTCCTCCTTTGGTGTTCAGTATATTTGAGGCAGAAATGGGTCTTTTGAAACCTTTTGAGTACACAATTTTTTATTCTCTTTTTTCCTTTCATTAGCACTGGAGAACAACATGTTGAAGTGTCAAACCCTTTGGAAATCTAAAAAAGAATTCAGGATTTTTTAATGAAACCAGAAAAAATTCCAGCATAGGAACACATGGCAAAAGAATGATTTGAATCAGAATTAAGGCCACTGAAGAGTGTCAGGAATATTATTTATCACCAAGAAAAGAGAGATTGAAGAGAGAAAATGTAAGATGTTTATCAATGATGATATTTAATGATAGCTTAATTTATCAATCTCAGGAGAAAAGCACTATTTTTAGGTCAGTGATGCCTCAAAATTCCTACTCCCCCTACTTTCAGACACCATGCTGTGTCTCAGTTTTATCACCTCTTTTTCACTACACCCAGATAAAGCCTACAAGGAGCATCCTTTATTGTCCCAAGGCCCACTTCACCTATATTTCTGATGAAGCAGAACACCAATGCTGTGTTTAGATGTTATGACTAAAAACCACTGAAAAGGTTTTAAGCAGCAACAACTTCAGAAGAATCACCTCAACAACACCTAAATAGTAACTAAGATTGCCCTGCACCACTGCCTTGGTACTGTGGGAAATATGAGACCAGAGCTCAGCAGTATCAGCATTAGGCCTTTTTTTAATACAGAAGGATGTTGCAGGACAATTTGCCTGTGAAAGCAAAGCAGCCCCAGGTACATGAATATTGTTTATCTCAGTAAATGGAACAAGTAACTTTATTGCTGCAAGAACATGGTGGCATTGGAGTAATGGGAAGGATAATATGGACAGTGATTTCATTTCCATTCCAACAGGTTTCAGAGACATATTGAAAAAAATTAAAAACAAAGCCATTCCTCTTCACATTTCCCCATGGTTTCTTCCTAAACGGAAATGTTTTACCTTGGTTTAAAATGCTGACAGCATTATGACTTTTAAGCTTGAATAATGTTGAAATTAAGAGAATTTACAGCAAAACTGATCACAAACTAGTGAAATACAGCCTACTGTTGATCAAACTGACTTCTGTAAGGCAAGGCTGAACTTCAGATCCTGAAAGGATTTTTGCTGTGAACCATGGAAAAGTACCAAAATCTATCTGCTTTATTGGATATAGGGTCATATACTTCATTTAGGATATTCTGCCAAAAGAACCATAAATAGGTAACAAAATACTATGTCTGTTTATCAAACCATACCTAACAAACCCAATGACAGACAGTATGAAGAAGAATATGAATTCAGGAGAGAAAAAAAAAATACTATAAACTTCAGCTAAATTTTATCACACTAAAGGAAGAGGAACTGTTGGAACATAATCAAATCAGAGAAGCAATTAAAACTGTGTTAGAATGAAAAGGGAATTACATACTCAGATAGATAACAAAGCGCTCAAAAAGGCTCCTCTAGAAAAAACTGCTATTTCTAGCATTTTCTGAAGAAAAAGTGAGAATAAAAGCAGGTTTCCATCAACATCATGTGGTAGTTTTAGGGTTATGTCTGGAGTTATTCTGTTTGCACAAGATCTCTAGTTTCTTGGCGCTGCATCTTTTGCTGACAATAAACACAAAAACCCTCCAGATGTCAAAGACTACATTGGGATTTGGTTGTGAAAGGCAAAACAGGTCCAAGAAATAAACTAGATTAGTAGTGTAAATTAACTCAATAGATAGGGTGTTTGATAACAAACTTGTAGGTTTGTTTTTTTCAGAATAAAGCTCATTTCTAGACTACACCTTAAGCAGTCAATCGACAAAATGACATTTTCCCTATGTCATGGAGAAGCAGCAGTACACAGATATGTCCTGTCCTCCTTGAATTCTTTGCACAGAAGTCCAATTTCCACAGTAACCTACACTATTAATCCATCATGTTCATGAACTCAGAAAAGGAAACTGCTATTGTAAAATGTGATGCTGTTTTCCTACATCTGTGTTTTATGGGACAGTTGACTTCAATAATTAGGAGTCTTAATGATGTGGAAAACTGATATTCAGAAAGCCTTTTAGAATTCAGTGTAAATCTATTTATTTTGTGATTATCAGCAGACCAGAGAGCAGAAAAATAGATTTAATAACTTCACAAACTTCTATAGTTATATTTACTGCATGAGCAGTCTGTGTTACATATTTTAACCCTTTAGATTATTCTGGTACCATCAGTATGCTTGAACTACATTGAAAAGAACATGAACTGACCATATCAAACATAAAATCAGGGCAGAGATTCAATCATTTGAGGCAAAGCAGCAACCTAAAACCAACACACAGAATTCTTAAGACAATGGGAAGATACAGAACAGTATCTTTCCAAATGATGACAGAGATTAGAGAACTGACTCATCAATTTCAAGTTTGTATTTCTTAGAAACAACAGAAGTTAAAAATGTTACTGTTAGAAAGTTAAGCCCAGCTTTCCTATAGACACAGGAGTTTCCACATCAAAATTAAAGGAAGATTATAAGTGAAAAAATAAATAACTGAAGGTTTTGTTTGATGACAGGCAAAAGTCTTATTGCAGATGAAGTTTAAATTGCCGGTGGGGAAATAAAAATGGCTATAAAGGGCTCCAACAAAGTTCTATGAAAGTAGAATAACTGAATTCTTTGAGCCCATGGTCAGATCTTAATTCACTACCCAGATGTTTTATATTGTATTTAACTCAATTACAGGATAAACAAACAGATACTCAGTGTGATTTTATATTATTGAGTTTGATTTCTAAATTTTTAATCAGTGATTTATATGAAAGATTACTGTTAGCAACAAACCAAAAAGATCCCACAAGCTTGTTAATAAGCACAGTAAAATTTCCATGATTCAGTTAAAGGCTTGGTAGAAAAGTAGGAAAGTATAACTGCAGACAATATTAAGACAAACTGTACCCTTGACTTTGTTAGATGTCTACTATTGGTATCTATGTCCAAGATAATTCCTTGACTCAGAATTCTGTTTCTATCATACCAATCTGAGCACATAAGAAAGTGCTGGCACACAGACCAAGAGAAGTAATGTGCATGATTTATAAAAATTATCTGAAAGTTATCTGGGTCAATTAAATATCCTCCATCTCGCCCAGAAATAGAGCTTGCTAGATTCCCAGCAGCTTAACATCAGAATGCATGAGAGGGGACTCCGAGATTTACGTCTGCCTGAAAACTTAGAGTGAAATTGTCAGATTGCATAGAAATACAGACTTGGCTTCTGCAACAAAACCCATCTCTGTGGTATCCTTTAAAAACAAGAGCATTACTCTTGAACAAAAGCAAAATACATTAAGATCTGTTTTATCACGAATTCTAAGTCAAGGTGAATGTTGTCTGGTGTCATGCACTTAGGTGTAAGCTGCAGGAGCAAGCACATTCCAGGAAGGTGTGTCTGGAACATGAGCTGCTCTGTAAGAGAAGTAATGGAAGCTCACACTGTTCAGCCACCGTTGGAGCTTCCAAAATAAGGTACCTGTGCTGTATGTGGCTACAACTGAGCTGGACAGTCAACTTGACTTGCATCCCACAAAGATCTTAAGACCATATCACCAAAAGTGTTTATATCTATTGCACCTATATAGACATAATAGGGACACCAGCCTGTGTTGTTTGCTTGTGTTGGGATTTTTTTCTCCTTTTTAACCCCCACTTTTCTTTTACCCAGTAAAACTTGATCTAAGCAAATAATCAGTGTGCAAATAAACTTTCTCTACAAAACACTTTTGACCTCCAAAATTCTTTTTCCTCACAACCAGTGTTCCTGAAGGACAACATGTATGTTATTCTGGTATCTTTACATTACTTTCTCTAGGTATGGGCCTCTAAACTTGCACATATCCTCACCCACGATGGTGAAGGGTTTCTATCATGTTTCTCTGATAGGCAATAAGGATGTTTCTGAAACATTCTTAAAAGAATACATGTTTCCCAATATTAGAAAAGGGCGAGCTTCCTACTTCTAACTTAGTGGCACTCAGTGAGGCAGAAAATAGCCATGTTCTTATAGACTACTAATAAACTTCAACTTGAGAATGCATACCTTACCTAAATGTTTTTTTGGTTTGAACAAGGACAGCTGTAGATTCACAATGCCATGCAGACATTTCCAAAAGTGCTGCTTTTTCCTACCAAGTCTTACTGCTTTATCTACAGTTGAAGTTGCAAAGAACAGAAGTTAATTACATTTTCCTTGATATTATTTCACAGTTGGATGTAGTTTTTACGTAAAAGGGAATTAAAATGTAGTTTAAATTTACAAGCATTCAACTGTACTGTAAGTTAATCTATTACTCTTTTTTCCACATTTTCTCACACAACTGGTATTTACAGTATCTGGAAGTCTCATGCATCTTCAAGATTTTCAGGCTATCCCATAAGTCTTTCTAGAAATATTGTGCAGTTCATTGTCCAAGACAGGAGGTTGCTCCTCTTTGTGCTGCCTATGGCAGGTTACATGTCCAGCCAGGCTCTAAGCAGGTTCTCTTTACATACCATACAAACCTTGCACTAGAAACAGGGAAATGGTCTCACATCTACTGTGTTAAACATGCTTTATCAGTCTCTCAGCAAGAACTGTCTTGGAGGTGCAGCCTTCACTCGCCAGCAGTTTAAAAGAAGGTTATGACAATGGTATTACCATATGTAAACCTGTGGCTTTCCTTCTGCATAAGAACCAACTTGTTCAAAACTGAACCAGCACACTGTATTAAAGGCTAACTGCTGAAAACAAAGGAGTAGAAAGGACAATAAAAATAGTGTTTGTAAGCAGACTTCAAAGCCTCAGTGAAAAGCAGTGAATAACTGAGGTATATTCATATATAAGTATTTATACCTCAAGGAGCTTTCAGGGATGTTTTATCTTGACACTAACAAGCTGATTCCCTGTAGCAGACTCCTTTCCACACTGTTCTTTGTGTAGTCCACTTACAGCACCGCAACGAAAGTTTGGGCTTTTTTTCAGTAAGAAGTTATATTTCATTAAGGCAAGATGCAGCAGTTCTCATCTTCATAGTTAAGAAGCAGCAATTCTCACCTCCATAGTTCTGTTTCCTAGCACTAATTTCTCTCCCTCATGCAAAAACCCTGCTCACCCAACCCTGTCCCCTTCTGGGAATTCCTTTGCTCAGGGGCAGCTCACCAGCAGTTGAGTCACGACTTATACTGAAATGAATTGTAAATATAACCTGATTGGGCATAAACCTTACAAAATTAAGTCCTCCATGCCTGTGTTTTTAAATCCCAATCCTACAACCTATTGAGCAAAAGACCTGTTATTTGTGATTTCACAAAGTGACAATTCTCCAATTCCCTGATGATCTATTTAATTCACCTGCATGAATATATCCTATAGAAGATGAATGTGCAGTGATTTACTGTATTTACTGGAAGTCACCTCAAAAAGCCTAAAGGTATTTATTTTTTTCCTTTCAATTTCTTTCATCACCAATTTTGCTAAAGTCACCATAAAATAAGCATCAAATAGACATAAAGAAATAAACCAAACAGAAGTAGATGACTAATGCCTGATCCTAATTATCAACAATCTAAGCAGTTTACCAGCAAAAATACCTCCTTGATGCAAAAACAGCTTTCCTTAGAAGCCCCACAGTGCTAAATAAGCATTACATGCCTGTAAAGTAAAACCTTCTGCTTTAAAGCCCTAACTTTATAAAGCATCTGTGTATTGAAAAATTTTAGCAAACTTCTTACATAGAAAGTGCGACTTTTAATCCAGATTGTCCAGTTTTGCTACGTTAATAAAAGAAGTAAACCTACACATTGTAGTTTTAAATTTTCAGTAATATGACCTTTTGGAATTCTCTCCCATTTTAACAGGGTTTGTAACCTTTCTGTAAAGCAATTCAGTATTCCTCAACAGGTGAATTTTTTTCTAAACTGTTAAAATTTTAATGGCTCCTGGTCTTCAGAGAAACAAAAGTTGCTGTATTTAGGTTTTTCTAATAACAAGCTTACTATAGAGATGAAAGGAAAATATAAAAGCATTTAAACTGTTTTCAAATTAAATTGAGAAACAATTTATTTTAACAGCTTCATGAAAGAAGGGCATAGGTTGCATTTAAACATACAACTAATTTAGGGTCTTAAAACAGGGCAAAGTGATGTGCAGCTTTACTGTTAAGATTAGTTTAAAACAGAATTTATAATTCCATTTCAATATAACCAAAAGTTAATTGTACAAAGTTTATCATAACAGGGAACAAACAAAGAAAAAGCAGGGTTTTCATCCCAGCTATCCTCCTATTACAGATTTTTATTTCTAAAGGAGTTCTGCTTTAAGCAAATAGAGGAACTTCACACAAAGCATTATAAAGATAATTCACCAACACATCAGGAGTGGGTAAGCCTCACTTATTTCTTTGCACTGATACGAAATATGCCTGGAAACAGGAGTGCCCTTGTGCAGAAGGTATGGTACACTACAGCTGTAAAATCCTGACCTTGCTGGTGATCACACCTATAAAATTTCCAATCTGGGCTATGCAGAAATCTACAGGTCTTTGCCTCCCTCACGTCCTTGCTCCCTCCTTTATACGCATATAAAGCAAAACTTCTGAAGGTCCGTTTCTTGTGCACCTTAATGGAAACTACTCTTCCTCACCATTGCAACATATCAAAAAATAGATTCGCATGTAAAGGATTTTTTAAACTGAACGTGTATTTTTGATAGCTAGCCTTCCTATTTGATATGAGTAATCGCATTTAATAGAAATAACCTAATATTTGTCAATATTTGGGAGTAATAGACATGCATTCCTTCCTCTTCTCCCAAGGAAGCAAAGACAGCAAACAACATAATTATTACTACTTTCAGATTGCTTGACAGCTTTTCCTTGACACTGTGCTCCTGGAAACAGACAGATGGCCACTTACTAGAAATCGAGACATTTATGCTTGCCTTGGATAGATAAATGAATGCTAGTGGTACATTTTGTACGTGATAAGATAATCCTTGTTGCAGCAGCAGTTCTCCCCCCTTACTTCGAGGCTGAAATGGTAAAGTAACTTGCGGTGGCTTGTATGCCAGCATTGTGATTTTAAATTCATTTTGAATCAAGCCTATAACTATCAATCAAATACAACATAAAAGGAGATTGCCCAGAAGTAGATGCTACAACAGCCCAGATGTATAATTACTAATGTATTTAGAAACACCCTACAAATCTGTAATAAAGATCAATGGCTTACAGAATAATTTGGCATCTAAAGCGCAGAACTCTGATTGTATTGTGTTAGTAAACATGTTTTAAGCTGTTGATAAGATAAGGTCTGTCAAGCAGAGGAAATTGAAGTCACTGTGGCAAAGATCCCTGAGATAGTTAGCATCAAAAGAGAAAATGATATGCCAGCTTCTAGAAACATTCCTGCCATTTCTGACATATGCAGCTCTACAGAACTGGCTTATGGGAGATCCTTGAACTAGTCAGGGTAGACATTGCCACTCAAAACACAAATCCCAGAAGCAAGGTTGCTGGAAGCAGCAGGATAATTCTAGATGTCGGAAAAAATACATATTTCTAAAAGCAGTAGTTATGATCTAGTCATGAGGCCATTGCAATAGTACATTAGACATTTAGTTGCAGCTATGACCACAAGTCATTAATTTCAATATACTAGCAGTACTTCTATTATTACATGGTACTAAGACCTGTAGAAATCCCCATGTGAACCCCATCTGAAATTATTCATCAGCATGAGTTCCTCTGCTGCTATATCCTCATGATGGTAAATTATCAACATTGGAAACATTTGTAAATCTTTTAGCAATTGGAACATTTTCATCTGGCTCCCAAGACACAGCTATAGAGAGCACTGTGACTGAGCTATCCTAGGTAACAATTATGGAAAGTCACCACTATTTACAGACAACTTCACCATGAAAGATATTTCCCAGAAATCCCAGGAGATGCTGGATTTGTCTTCTAAGGAAAAGAAGAAAATAAAATGAAACAGTAATGTTGCAAAGTTAATTTCAAAAGTTCTAAATTCCACCTATTTTTCATTTCATTCTGTAAATCCAACAGAATTCTATGCTTTCCTAATATGCTCATTGCAATTCTCAGAGTAAATTCACAAATGGATTTATAGACAGACAGAAAATAAAGTTTATAGAACAATCACATTATAAAAACAAAACAGGTGTTTGAAAATTGGGAAAAGCATCATTTTTCTGTGGAGTGCTAATTATAAGCAAAAACATTATTTCTACCAATGGCTCACAGAAAGAGTCACAGATCCCATGAATTTCTTTTGCAAGTCTATTGAAGCAACTAATCTGCATTTTAGCTGAGGAGATTATCATTAGATTTGCATACACTGCAGGTTTAACCATATCAAAACACAAACAAGAACTTTGTCAGAATAGAATAGTAACACTTTCATGGCAATAGTAGCCCCCTAGCCAAGTCACAGGGATTTAGGAAATAAAGGATCTTCTTGTACGATGAGCATACTACTTATCCACACTATGTGTTACACAGGAAATTCAAGTAAAGGAGGAAAGAGCCAGTCAGCAATGAAGCCTGGAAGGGATGTGTCTGCATTTGCAGTGTTTACAAGTCTTATTAATTCTCCAAGTTAAAAACTGTAATGTCATTAGGCAACAATAATTGATCTCTGTGTCATAACTTGAAAATACAGAATTAGAATTAAGGGGAGCCAAACCTGCTTCTTTTGAGGAAGGAGATTTGACACAAGCCTAGGGTTATGCTGACAAAAAACCCCTCAAATATTCTTTACCCAGATGTCACCAGGAGGAGAGCAAGGGAAAAATAAAAGGAAAAAAAAAAAAAAAAAAACAACAAAACAAACAAACAAAAAATGACTCATTTATTGCAAACAAAATAAATCTTCAAGCCTTCAACAAAGTATCATTTTTCTTGTAGAGTGAAATAAGGTAAGGAAACAGTCAGACCCTGCATGCCCTCCTACCCTGTGGGAGAGTCTAGAGAGCCCTACAGAAACATCAAGGTTACTTTAAGTGTGCAGGTGATTCCCTGACAACATCATATTTCGCTGCCAGCGCAGGTCTGTCAGCAAGGAGAGTTAAGGCTGCATGCCTGTGAAGCAGTAGCTATAAAGTCCCCCAAGATGTCATAGCAACTTCAGTGAGGTTATTTCTTGCAGCAGCAAGAGTAAGCAGACAACCAGCAGCTGGTGCTGAGAACACAACATACCAGACTTTTTGCGAAAGCATGACAAATTAAATGTAACATTGCTTGTGCTAGCTCACCTGGCCTAGGGACAGCCTAGCCACAGGGAAGATTTGCTGAGACAAACTTGTCTTGAAGGAGCACATAGGTTAGCCACAAGTCCTATCCATTTAATTACGTGTTTCTATAGCCTTCGCTGCAATGCTATCTGAACACCTATGAAGTCTGCCAGCAGTGGAACATGCCTCTGGTAGAGCTGCCAGGATCAGAAAAGAAAACTAAATTAACTAGGTTTTAAAACTGATAGGAGAAGAAAGGTACCTGAAGGTCTATTGCTTTTCACTAATTCCCCTAGATCTTAAGAAACTCACTCATTGGCATAATTCTCATTCTGTTTGACAGTAACAGACCCTGCAGCTATTCCACCTTTTGAATTCAGCTTCATTTGCTTCTCAATTGTTGCTAATCCTATCTCATACGTAGTTTCTGTACTGTCCTAACTCCCCTGAATTTAAAAGCTTAAAGATAGGTCATAAACCATCAGGTTCTATAAAGGTTATCTCATTCTTTGTGTATTAAAAGCTTGCAGCCAGCATGGGCGAATGCTCCTCTTTCAATGCAAGGAAAAAGGTAGAAAGAAAATAAACTCCTGGAGCACAAACTAAGATACCTGTTAACAGCTACTCAGCACAGACACATCCAGTTCTGGATTCCATGGCTAGAAACTACATATTTGCCATGTAACCACTGATCCAAATCTGGAATCAAGCTTATATATATATTTGTATTTTATTAACACATAACACTTCCATGTCACACTTCTACAACTCTATCAGCTTTGAGTAACAGCTTCTTCTGTTTTATAGGCTATCTAGTTTCATTGTTCACAAGCATTGAATATTTAATTTGCAAGAGACTAACAAAACAGTCTTGTAACAAGTTATGTGCTACACGAATACAAGCCTGGTAGATAAAATTAAACTCAGGTCTTCACAGAGTGAATGCAGAAATGAAAAACTACAAGTCTGTCCTCCTGTTGATACTTGAAAGAAACTCCATGGTGTAGATAACCAGTCTGAATACTAAGGAGAGCAGACTAAGATAAATATATCCTTCTACATCCTAATATGATGACCATGAGTGCTGGAGGGCAGTAGAGATATGAACTACAGGGAGTGGGGCAAGGCTCACATGCTCCCCTCAACATCACATTTCATTCTGCCACTGTAAAGAGCACCATACTGGCATACACAAACCTTTCATCTCACCAAGTAGAGCGTTTCTTGCGTCTTCCAATAAGTAAATACAATTACTTATGCCCCTGTGCTGTAATGAAACAAACATTACACAAAACCAGTCACTATAGCTAAATATCCTGTTATTAAAAACTTGCCTTAGGTGGACTAATCACTTGGTACAGGGCAATTCAAGAACTAGCACAACTTCATCAACTCCTTAACTAGAGAAAACCTTTCAGAAGCATCTTCTACTTTTGAAACTTCAGTTTCATGATCCTCCCTAAATGACACAGCTAAACATTAGGGTTCTGAGATCAGTTTGTATTTATATTTTTCTATTTATTCATATTTTCACATGTGCTACCAAAGGTTAGTTCTCTGACCAATGAAACCAAATTTTTTCACTGTTTTCAAATAAAAGCAAATTTGTACATAGAGAATAAAATTATTTAACAATAAGAAAATCCATTTTTTTTTCCACCAGCAAATAATTCATACTCTTCTGTTGAGTCATTACAGCATTCTGCAGGTTGTCTTCTCTGGTTACAGGCAAAGAAATAAACATGTCTGTCAATGTAAAGCTTCTTTACTGTCTGTGCTATAAGCTTTACCTCTCCCTTTGGTAACATGGAAAACTCCACTTTCCCTAAGAGTTTTCCCTAAGCTCTTCATATTTGATTGTTTCTTCTGTTTCATTCCACTGTTTTCAATTCCCTGTCTGGTATTAATTGACAACACAGGTTATGGCAGTGGGAGAAGAGAGAAACATATAATCATATTAAGAAAGGAAAGAAGAACATAACTTCGGGAAATAAAATCAGATAGCATTTCTTGTTAACACAACAGAGAGAGGTAAACACAACTGCAGTACAAAATCATATCCACAGTATCACTTCTAACAGATCAAATAAAGCAAATGCTCAGGGATTCAAATTAACACATCTATGAAATTTATCTGACTAGTCTATTTAAGCATAGAGATAGTTCATTTAGTTTTCAGTGTGTGGAAAATGAAAAATTTGATATTATATAGAAGACTCTTTTCAGTAAAAATTTTTCTTTTTTCCCCTGATTTTAAACTGCTCAGTCAATGTGCACTCAAGCCTGCAGATTGGTTTAGCTAAATGCAGCTGATTAGCATTATCCAGAAAATCTGCAGTAATTTTCCCTACAATACTTTTCTTTTACAATAGCAATAAATTACTTTTGTTGTTGTTACTAACTGCGCTGGTTTTGGCTGGGATAGAGTTAATTTCCTTCACAGCATCTGGTATGGGGCTGTGTTTTGCATTTGTGCTGGAAACAGGGTTGATCACACAGGGATGTTTTAGTTACTGCCGAGCAGTCTTAGAGTCAAGGGGGTGCACAGGGAGCTGGGAGAGGACACAGGTGGGCCAGCTGACCCCAACTGTCCCAAGGGGTATCCCAGACAACAGGATGTCCATGCTCTGTATGATTCATCATCGAGCTGTGGGAAGGAAGAGGTTTGGGCATTTGGAGTGATGGCGCTTGTCTTCCCACGTCACAGTTAAGTGTGATGGAGCCCTACTGTGCTGGGGATGGCTGAACACCTGCCTGCCTACGGGGAGTAGTGAACGAATTCCTTGTTTTGCTTTGCTTGCATGTGCAGCTTGTGCTTTACTGTCATGGCTTAGGCCGTAAATCAGCCACGCAGTTTGCTACATGGAGAATCAAAAGAATGCAACTCCCACAGGTTGAGATAAGAAC
>JAOEHX010028033.1:1019-15386 GCA_025448015.1 Bolborhynchus lineola | reverse complement strand
TGCAGGGGAGCGAAGGGAAACTGGTGCCGTGCGTTTAAGTACAGCTGCTCCAGGAAAGAAAATAACTTCATTTCAAACTTGTAAAAAACAAGATTTCAAACTTCGGAAAGAGCTAAAAGCAAACTACATATAACAGAAATCTATTAAAATACTTTTATCCCCGCGTTCCTACTTTGTCCCACTGCTGAAGCCTGGAACAGTCATGGAGGTTGCCTCTGGCCACCTGAACCCACTGAGTGTACACAGAGGGGAAGCTGAAGGGCTGTAACTCGCCTCTACTCTTCCTTCAGGAAGGATGCAAGAGGAATCACGTTCGTTGATTCACTGAAAACAAACCATTTCAACTCTGGTATTAAAGCAGCTTTGTTGAGAACCGACAAAGCACCTAAGCCCCTTAAGCAGCCACACCACTTCCAAAGCTCAAGAGCAGCATTTCAACCCACAGCTGACCAGAACAAGTAGCTACTATCCAGACAATTAAAATGACATACCGGCTTCTGTATTTGGAAGGCTGGGGCTCATTTAGATTTTTATTTCTTTCTGTTGCAGGTAGTTGAGTAAAAGTCAGATGAGGTATCTCACAGGACAGAGCAGTTATGCTATAGTTCATTACAGGTTCTTTTACCAAAACTGCAACGCCACAACTTAAAAAGAAAACAAACCCACAAAACCAACCACAAATCCCAAACCAAACCCCTACTGTTCACTGCATCTTGCCTTTATTTTAACCCCACTGACAAAATGAGATCTAGAATCAATAACATCAAGCTCAACAGTATAAAATAGTTGATCAAAATATTCTTACTATGGTTAGACGGACACTGCTGCAACTCAGTGGCTGTATTTTCTCCAAGAATTTAATTTGAAGTAAATTTCTCTGTAGGATGGCAATACAAAATCATCTTTCTCCCCCAGTTTTAGTTACGGGTTGCAGACTAATAATCAAGGTCTTAAAGGCCTTGAAATTCTTGGCAATACAATATTTGAAACATCTGTATGCAACAGAGGTTAGTTTTAAGTTAGCACCTGTGCAATGAAAAAAAGATGCATCATGAGTACAACCTGGAGTTGACCACTCAGGATGGACTGGCAGCAGTTAAAAGGCCAACAGGAGGCCCAGCAATGGCTATGTCAGTGGAAGATAGAATGAGAAGTTCATGTAAAAACTAAAATCGAATGGTTGTGTTTTCTTGTGTGCATATTTAATTTATGCAAGCTTTTTTTTTTTTTTATTTCTAAAGCAACTAATTTAAAGTAAAATAATTTTATGATTTAGGTCAATGTTCTGTAGCCCTCAAGTACAAAAATATTAATACAAACTGTTTAAACAGTATCTTTAATGAGATTCTGGCAGTAGTTGTTTTATCTAACAAGACACATCACGCAACAGGTCTGCCACTGAACTTGATCAGAGTAAAATCAGCTTCAATATGAAGCTGTTAAGGTATCAAAACCCTGCTTTTTACATGCTAAATATCTTCAGCAAGTGTGCACTTAAACACAGCAATGAACTTAACTACAACATAACTAAATACATACATGAAATTCTGTATGTGGAACGTAATTCATAGAACTGGTTACAACAAACAATTACTGGCATTTCATTAATTTAAAAATGGTACAAATCATGCAAAACAATTCTAAAGGTAATGCAAAGAAAGCTACCAGTGCTTGCCAGATGTGTTCAACTAAACCAAAATGACATTAAATGAGACACGCATATTTACTAGCAAAGATATATAGCTATTTCAAAGGAGCAGAGGTAAAATCTTCAGGTTTTCAATGTCAGTTAAACTGCAAAATGCCACTGCTCTTGTTTAATGCAGAAGCACATGCTTAGAAGCCCAGAATTACTTATTCAGAGGAAGTCTGCCAATGACAGTTCTGGCTTCCCTAGAATCAGAGATGCAGCATGGATTAAAAATAGCAGACTTGCAAGGATCAAAGGCACCCTAATCAGTTAGCCAAAATGGTAGCATTCCCTTTCTTGTAAGCATGAAGACAGTAATGGGGCAGATAAACATTTCTACAAAGGTAGCATTTTAAATGTTATAATTAATTTCCCATTTTGTAAATGCCATAAGCAGACACCAGCTTCTAATAGTTTATGTGTGATATTAACCTGCAGGATGAACTTGGGATTTTATTTGTCCTGATTTACAAAAAAAGACTATTACTAATGCATTAAAAGACTACTTTTACTACCTAAAAAGTTTAACTCTTCTTTTCCAGTATTTTACACCTCAGCTGGACTACCATCTCACATTGTTTCAAACATCTAACACTGCTTACTGGAATTTTATAAAAGTTGTACCTCATGTATTAAGCAGCAGGCAATAACAATGGTCTTTCCCAGCACAGCTGCACCTGGCTGGCTACTGAAAGATTGGGAGTATTTCTAAAACACAGGAAAACTCATGCAGTTTGGTAAAGTTTGCTGTCATTTCACAGTTTAAGTTTCCTTTCGTCATTGCACTTCTCTCGATAGTCTTGTTTGTTTTAAATATTATTCTGAATCCGAATTTGAACCAGCAATCTTCTTTTTCTTCTTCTTACCATGTTTCTTGTGCTTCTTTCTCTTTCTTGTTTTATCCTAAAAAAAATAATAAATGGAAGTTACTGTATAATAATATTGCCATCTATTAATTCTGTTAAAGCAAAATGAGAACACAGAAAAAATATCTTTACAAAGAGATTTCAAAAGATATTTCTATAAAACCCTACTGAGAAATCACAGGAAGAAAATTCATATTTTACCCCATAATCATCACTAATATGAACAGTCTTCGGTTTACCTCTGTCATGGTCTGGATGTTTCACACCTTTCATCACTGTCACCGTTACATTTCTTAATCCTTAAAATACTTTATAGTGCTTTATAGCTTTCTGACAAAGTAATAAGGAAGTGCTCTGACAGGCAGTGACATGTTACGTATGTGGGAATAACTACAATGTTTACAGAATTTAAAGTAAGTGCTTATATTTACTGTGCAAAATTAAATAGTTCAACTACACTTGACTAGAATCTCTAGAACTTGCACCTTATTTTAAGTAAAATTACACTGGAAGAAGTTGACCAAGGATGTTGTGAAGGTTCCACCCCTGGAAATGTTCAAGGTCAGGCTGGACGGAGTCTTGGGTGACATGGTTTAGTGTGTGGGGCCTTGCCCACAGCAGGGTGGTTTGAACCTTATGATCTTAAGGTCTTTTCCAACCCTAACTATTCTATGCTTCTAGAATAATTATGATCTCAATTATAAATATGAATACACTCAACCCTACTGGATTCAGTACTGAGCTTATTATCCTGATCAGTGTAATACAGACACAATCTTGTATTTTTGCAAGCAGAATTTCAACTGGAATTGTTGAATAGATGTGATATTAAGTAAACAAAACAATCCTCCTATAAAAGCTTTGTTTTATACCTATTACTTACACACACAATTCTATGAAAAATATAAAAATCAATCACTAAAAATTTTATGGCAAACAGCTTATAGGATTATGAAAAAACAAACAAGTTCCATGGAAAATGTGTATTATTGTTGATACTCCTATGCATGCTTTTTCAGATGACCAATTTAAACCTTCTCTTCGCCCAGCTTATCTAGACAAATGAGATGTCTAATCAGGAACACTGCTGCTGACAGGAGAGAGAGAAAGACATGCAGACTTCTTGAGTGGGCATTTAGGATCTCAAAATCACTATAGTCCTAATTGAGGAGCCTCAGGTACATGGGATGAATCTGGGTTCTATATAAATCACCACTGAACCTTCTTCTCGCTTTCACCAAATCATCAAAATTGAGAAAAAGTAACAGTTTGCTGACAGCTTTTTATCTGGTTGGCAGAAGAACTGTACTAATGTAGATGTTGCGATTATTATATCCTAAAGCCCTTTTCATGGTCTGGTAGAGGGGGCTTACCAAGGAAGAATTATACCCAACACTACAAAGGAACTGCACTGATGTGCTACCTTCTACTTTTAATTCTACAATTGAAAAAGTGACTTCAGCAGGCAAACAGAGAAACTGTTAATTTAGATTCATGTGACAGTATACTTTTGCTATAAAATATATTATTGAAAAATGTGAAATGGAAATTAACCAGGTACAGAGTATTTATATCCTAAAACTATAAAGTAAGAAGGATACTTGCTGTTTTATCTTTATCCTCACTGTTTTTCTTTTTTTTCACTTGCACCTACAAAAAAAAAAAATCCAGTATAATGGGAGCACAGCTCTGGCAATGCTACTTTACACAGAAGTTTGAGCTTTTGTTGCATATAAATGAATGATGACACAACAGTGGTAGAACAGACTGAACAATAATCCATGAAGAAACACTGGTTATCTGTATTACATTCTAGAATATGCATTATCCTGTAAACAACCAACACTCTCTACTTTCTATACATAGAAAAGAAAAAAACAAAGATAAAAAGGTAGAATTTTAGCTATCTTGAAGTCTGCCAACCTATTCACTAACATCAGGGAGAAATCTTGCAAAGGACACCACACCTATCACTTAGCCTCATTTCATTGAGTACTTATAAAAATTGGAAATTTTCAACTTGTAGGTGGTAGGAGCTGTACTGAACAACTCTTACTAAAAGTTTTTACAAAACACAAAAATACAAACAACTTTAAATGCACTGCTGTCTTACACCCCAATGTACAGAGCAGAAGTTTCAACAATACCTTAAATCTAAGTTGAATCATTCATTCACTCATGCAATTCAGTAAGCTAAAAGCATTATAACATCTGAAATTGAGGTTTCGTACTGACCTCCTCTGTCTGATCTGATTCTGATAAAGATTCTGATGATAAGGGTCCATCACCACGATCAGCTTTCTTCCTTTTCCTGCGGTGAGTTTTGCCTTCCTACACAAAATAATAGCATTTGTGAGTAAAGCTGGGCCTTTCAAAGTTGCACAAGATTGCTCTGGTGAGCTACTTTTCAATCCCCATCCTACTCCTTGCTCTGGACCAGGCAATGTTTTCCTAAGACTGAAGCTGTTTTCTTCCAATTTCTAAAGCCAGAAACTGAAAAAAATTCTTGCTAATCATCTTTCTGCAAGGTAGAATCACACATCTCAGCTGTGCTAGTCCATTATAGGTACCTCAATCCTCTCCCAAAAGTACGCATGAAAAGTACATTATAGCCCATTTGAGAAATGCAGGATCTTCAGGCAGGGGAAGACCTCTTGTCCCCAAAACCTCTTTGCTTTCAGAAGATGCGTGAAAGTAGCAGTACATTAAGTGGCTATGTTAGACAATGAGTCTTCAAGAGAAGCTACTCAAAGTTAAAAGATGTTGTTGGGAAATTAAAATTCTGTGAAAAACAGAGTTTAAAATTAAAGAGGGGAAGTGGAGGTTAGATAAAAGTTCTTCACTGTGAGGGTTGTGAGGCACTGGAACAGGTTGCCCAAAGAAGTGGTAAATGCTCCATCCCTGACAGTGTTCAAGGCTGGGTTGGAGAGGGTCTATGTGAGGCATCCCTGCTCATGGCAGGGGTGTTGGAACTAGAGGATCTTAAGGTCCTTTACAACCCAAACCATTCTGTGATTCTATGAAATGTAAGCAGGAGCAAAGAGGGAAAAAAAAATGCACACATTTGTCCTACACAATGGAGAATTTGTAGACTAAAGACAATTATGTTAACTGGATTTGTAGACGCCAATGTGCTAAGAAAGGTAGCTAGAGAGAAAGACAAGGGTGGACTCTAAAAGCACTGTTAATTTACACATGGGGTAGAAAAGATTAAAATTTAGGTCAACAAGATTGTCTGCATTAAACATTATGGAAGGAAGAAAGTCCTCTGATGTGTGTACAAAATGGTGAGGTGGTGGGAAGGAGACTGTGTTCATGTTCTGAGAAGACAGAAAAAGGCAATTTCTCCTTAAGCCAATACACTTTTCTCTGCAATTTTTCAAAGCTGCCATAAGTACAGTATCTATAATTATGACTACATTTTGATAAATATATCCTCTGCTTGATGTTCCTTAATTCACAGCAATAAGCCAGTATCCTACCAGGCATGCCACTGAAATATCATCACACACATTTTTAGTTCAATGTGACTGCTCAAGATAAAACCAAAAATACTAGAATGCAGCTGAACTACTACAGCAGAATAGATACTTTTTCCACTTACCTTCAAACAAGAACAGACCCAGCCATTTCCTCTAACAACAATTACTAAAACAGAAGCTGAACCAACTAAAAGTCTACCTCAGATTGGGGTACTGAATACTTTCTGACTATACAGTCTTGGACAGAATATTTCCATAGGTGTAATCTGAAGCACTCAACGTTAAAGAGAGACAGCATACTCCATTACATATGTAAAATGCAGTTCTGATATAAGTATTTCAAGAGTAAAAATACCTTCTCTTTTTCATAATCTTCCTTTGACCTTTTCTTTTTTGTGCTGTCCTAAATAGAAAGGAAAACATAAACCATGAGAAAATTATTTTAGGTAAAAGGTAGAAATCCCAGAAGTAGTCTGACGCATTGTCTTTTCCTGCCTACTGAAGGTCATTCTTCAAAGTTGTTCTTCCTACCTTGTAGTTAACAGGAAAAATATGAAAAAGCCATCATTTTGGTGCAGCTGCTAATTTCCTGAATCAGCAGTGTGAAAAGGTCTGTACAGAATCAAGTAAGAGTACTTGAAAGTACACGTAGACAGCTTCTAGGAAGGATATCAGCTATCACTACTATAACCACATATAACATGTCTAACATATAATAGTCCCAGGTCTTAATTCGTGATCCATTCCCATCCCTGCTGATCAGGCAGGGGTTAAACAGATATTTCCGTGGAGTTTTCAGCCTTTCAATTACAGCAGTAAGGGTCCTTCTGTGTCCCTTTATGTAGCAAAAGTTTCCAAATTCCCGTTAGTATGAATTCATAGGTGTATGCAAAGAGTGATTCATCACAATTTACATCACACTGAATTAGGTATGCACAGAATAAAAATCTACACGCAGAATTTTAACAACTTGCCGTAGTACTAATATTTAGGCAAGAAATACTGTTACTATCCACTGTAACACAGTAAAATGCCAACAAAACAGAACAAATTGCCTCGTGTATCTTTTCCACTGTTTTGTTCATTCACTATGTCTGTGTATCTACATTGCTCTATTTTCAGAAAAGGCGAAAGACATCCTCAATTAAATATGCATTTAGGAAAGCCTCAGTTCTGACAGTAAAATACTTAGTCCACAGGTATTTAGAAAGACAATATTCTGGCCACTGATATGCTGCAGTACCTTTATGTTTTCAAAGATGGTGTTCAATTAAACAGCATATTCACTAGAATTTCACAGAACACTTTATTTTTCTTGAGGTATTAAAGGTAGTATTAGATGTAGTATTAAAACTAAACATCTGAGCAGCACACAAGCTGCATGTCTGAATTTAGAAAAATAGCTAAAATTGCTGGAATAAACATGTCCATTTTGTAAAGATCAAATTATTTCTGGCAGGCATTTGAGGCAGTCAAGTTACATTCCTCACGGCATCTGGAAGATACAAGTGCAGCCCAGGTACAAGAAGAATGCATGACTTTAAATTTTGAAGATTAAAAAAAAAAAATTGATATGCAAAAGTCAGAAACGTTTATGTCTTTGTAACACAGCTCAGAAAAACTCGCCAAGGGTAACACACCTGCATAATTACCTTGCTGTCTGACTCAGATTCAGAAGTTGAGCTTGCTGAAGACTTCCGTGAGGAGCGATACTTCTTTTTCTTTTTCTTCTTCCCTTGCTTTTTATCCTATCCACAAATATTGTAGACAAAAAGAAAAACACAACTCTGAATTTATTCTCACTAAAGACTTACATTAAATGTAAAGAATAGAGACACCATTGCTAAATGTTATCATGATCCCTTGAGGAATAAAGTATACTACAACTGCTTCTTTTAGTGGAGGACCTTCATAACTCTTCTGCAGTGAAAAAACGTAAACTGGTGAAAAATCCAGGTTCTCTATACTCTATTATTTCAGTGTGTGCTGTAAAATCTCATTATTTTTAATAAGGATTTTTGCTAAAAAGTAAAAATGGTACTTTTGCATTCTTATTATTGGATGGGGGATTCTATGGAAATGTTAAACCAGAAATGGATCCAGTTTACAAGCCAGCCACGCAGAATTTGTTGTGCTCATGAAGAAATTCTTCAACAGGTATGCATCTAAAATTCGTAACTTTATTATATGTACCAAATGCATTAAAATTAAATAGTTTTATGCAAACCAGGACCTCAAACAATATTCTAAAATACATTACCAAAATGTCTGTTAAATACAGCTTGTGAACAAAACATGTTAGAATAAGTTAGTTCTTACCTCATCTTCTGAATCAGATGAACTGCTGGAAGAATCAGAGCTTGATGAAGAAGAGGAAGATGAAGACAACTTGACCAAACACAACAAAAAGTGAAGCTTGTGAGATGCAGCATTTTGTCTGGCAAATAGTCAAAAATCCATCTAAACACTCCCTTTAAAATGTCTTCACTTGCAAAGTGCCATCAATGGAATTTTGCTTCCAAGAAGCTAGTCTTTCATATTTTCTTAAATAAAATGCTCAAAAGCAATTTCTAACATTTTCCTTTCAATAATATATATTTAATGCTCTTTTCCTCCCTTGAAGCAGAAATAAAAATCTCCTTTTATAAAATGTATGCCACCCCCTCAAGTACAAATCAGTTAACAGCCAAATTCAAAATTACATTTCCAAAAGAACTTCAATTACAAATAGGAACAACCCCAAAGCAAAAAAGCTCAGAAACACTGAAAATTTTGCTCACCCTATTAGATTTCTTCTTTTCCTTTTTCTTTTTCTTAAAAATAGAATAAAACAAATGTTACTTTGGCAGCATATTCTTCTGTTGTGCATTTAGGTTTATCTACTTTGATGCTGGCTTTTAAAATGTATTTATGAAATTCTGTATTGACAGCATCAATGATACATCCACTTCCAAGCAGTGATTGTATGAAATTGAAAATAACTTACCTCTTTCTTCTTGGAGGAACTCTCATTTCCACCCAGCAATTTCTCCCTGTGTTTTTCCAGTTCTTTCCTCCAATTCTGAAAACAAAACCAAACAGAACACTGAGATGAGTGTCATTTCCAAACAGCTTTTTTTAAGAGACCTTTTTTGAAATGCTGTCCTCTACCTTTTTACAAAAGCCACATAAAATAAATGACATATAATGTTAACCAAGGCTGTAATGCATTTGATTTTACAGCATATTAGTATTTATTGAAATACCCTGTCAGTCCACACCTTAATGTTCAAATTCTTTGGACTTAAGATTGTCATTTATCATGAAAGTCATCAACTGTGACATATCACAGTGCTCGTTATAGAGCACTTTGGGAAGGCAGGGGACACTACTAGGAAAACTGCTATTTTGTCTTAGATTTAAAATCACCTGGAACACAATTCAAGTCAAATTCTTCTGGTTATTCTTCAATGTATGGGTATCTCTAATGTCTGTTCTAGGCCCTGTCAGTGTCAACAACGATACACGCATCTTCATAAAAGGCTCTTATTTTTGTTAGGCAAAGCACATGCTGCATGGATAAAAGTTTCCTCTTATTCCTCTTTTTCAATCCCTCACAAGATCTCTAGGTCTATCTAAAATCCCCTCTTCATGAGCTCTGAAACTTCCAACCCACACCAACTAGACTGAAAAGCTGCTGGCTTCAATCTGTGCTATTCCTGCTTCCTGTGTCAGACCGATCATGTGCTTTTTCACTCTTATTCTGATCCCCCCCTTTTCTCACAATGAAGCTGTATTGGTATTGGCAAAGCAACAGTAATCCACATATTGTGCTGAAGGGACAGAAATAGCAGGAATTAAGTAAGATTATACCTGTGCAATGCAGTATGATACATAGATCCCTAAATCAGCATCCTGTAAATTTGCTGAACAGTGCTGCTGAGGCATGGCAGATACGCCCAGACACAGTGCTGTGTGTTATGCTTTTCCACAGCCCAAGGTAACATCTGTGCAATACTGCATATGTTGATATACCAACTACCCAGAGCCACCCCAGGGGTCTCTAACAACAGCTTCTACTTTATCAGGCAGGTGTTCTCTTCAAATTATTTTAACACTGTGCTAGTGGTACGTTGTAAATAAAAAAGCACAATGTTATAAGTAAAATAGGAGACAACACCTCATTCAGAGACTTGTAATCTTTTCAACCATTCACAGACTTGTTCTTGGGAGCTTCACATTGAAGCAAAGATGAAACAGGAAAGGAATACAATAAAATACTAAACCAAACTCACCAAGCTAAAGCTCAGAGAGTGCTGAACAACCGATCCTCTCACAATAGCACCCCATGACCCTCCAAATTCTTAGGCAAAAAGGTGTAGCAAGAGTACTATGGGAGCTATGCCCTTCCAGCAGTAGAGGAGAAGCACCATCTATTTCAACCAGAAACTCACAATGATGAGAAGCACTGCTTGAATCTTGTCTCAAGACACGAGGACCCAAGAAGGAACAGGAACTGTTAAATTCATTGTATACTAATTTCTTCCTATGTTTACAACAGGAATTATATGTGAAACTTTCTTATACTGCACTGTTCTTCAGCAGGTACTGAACACAAACATCAGAACAGCTGTGTTTATAGCAGAGAACTAGTATGGAACGTAATCAGTTCAGGATGAGCAAGAAATACTTGACAGACCTATCTGTACCCTGAAGGCCATTCTTTGTGCCTGCTCCCACATTAGCATTATGTGCACGTTCCTTGCCAAAGATGTCTGTTTCAAGTAACAAATTCCCTCTTTTCAGTATATTTGGATTGTGCGGCCTTAAACAAGTGAAGATTAGCACAACAGACTTTGGTTTATCATAGCTGAAAACACATGGGTTTCATTTATTAATATAAACACATGCATTTGTGCAACTATATTTACATTTATGCTTTGTTCAGCAGCAATTTTCAAAAATTATAATGTTTTTCTGAATTGCGACTTAGCTCTCAGTGGTTAAGTGGCAACCTTAACTTCTGATATGAATAAACCAAAGCATTTACTCATCAAAAGCTTCAGTGAAGTGAAATACTATGGGTAAAAAGTAGCATATAAGAAGAATCTAATATTAACATTAATGTAACATTACCAACCTCGTTCATTTTTTCTTCAAACTCAGCCAAAGCCCTGGATCCTTTCTTTTTCTTTTCTAGTTGCTCTTTCACTTCTTCCCTATATAAAAGAAAATGATGGATCATGATTTTCACAATTAAAAATACCTTCTTCAGTGTCTAACTTTTCACAGGTTTTTTTGAAGTTTAGCTTTGGCTGAACTTCCAACAGAAAGAAGAATGAAAGCATCTTTGATGTTATGCGTATGGTAACTGAAACCTAGTAACTCAAGTACTGTAGCTAAATTCCTCTGAAAGATCTAAAGCTAACTTTGCAATTAAATTGTTCTCTAATGTCTTACGAGAGGAGGCAAAATAGACAGCATGTAAAGTAAGCTGTTGATAACATCTCAAAGCGATGATTTTGCTGGGTATGACAGACTGTGTCCTAAGAACAGGCCAGCAAAATGGGTTTTTTCTTGAAGATTACTTTGTTTAAGAGCTAAATGCATCTGCAGGCTGTAGGTATTGGGATTTGTGACAGAGGTGAAGTGGCCAACGTTTTCCTCTTCTGAGAAACTGTTGCCAAAATATTTAAAGACAAATGAGAAATACGCATTTTAAAATGAAATACTGTTGTTTCTAAGAGAGGGGACTGAATACATTTTTAGAAAAGAACACTTCCACCAGAGACAAGGAATCTCTCAAAATCTGTTTCTAGGTATTCAGAGAGAGGGTGGGTACAGTGTCACCTCAATCAGAGGCAACAACTCTTTTACTCCAAAGGTCAGAAGGGCAAACAAGTACTGCTACTTACCATGTTGGTCTTGGCCTGTTCAAGTAGTCTTGTATTGTTGGTCCTGAATTTGGAGCAGGACCTCGTGCTCTGGCCATAGCTATGGGATTCATATAAGCCTATAACATTAAACAACAAAAACAAATATAAAACTTATCAGCTATGCTGCGATACCAAAATCTGGCCTTTTGGTTCTTCACAGACACTTTTCCCCACTTCCTGACAAACAATTCTGGCTTGTTTCTACACATGTAAACTATTTAACTAAATTAAATTGATTTGGTCTGGCAGAAAGACTCAGGTGCTTTCAGTGTGAGTTATATTGTAGCAGAAAGAACTCATTCCCATCTTTGTGGAGACCATGTTCCTTTCAGTAATTCCCCTCCCTGAGCAATGCTTTTGCAAACTGAGGTCAATATCCTGATTGCGGAAATATTCTTCCTTGGGAAAGCATACTTAAATTTCAGCTGTCACTCTCTGGGACAACTGATCCTATGTGTTTAAAGTTCTACTCAAAATTGATGACAGTAGATTCCACAAATTCTGCACAAAGTTTCTTGCTGTAACACCAAAGCAAACAAGCAGTGGTGCTTCGCTACAATTACAGGTGTATGAAGATTCTGTGATTTAGGGCTATTTTAAGAAGGGAAAACCCCCCACTGTTAGGAGGTGTTCCATCTTTCAAATCCCTGCATCCTCTTCATATTCACTCTTAAAATATAATAGGTTATAAAAAAATCGATTTAAAACTTAGATTCCACAATCCACTTCAGCAGTTTATGGAAAAACTCTAATCTAGCAAACAGTTCATTTTTCTTTTTAATGCCAATAATATTTCGCTCTTGTAAAAGGGAGGTACATATCCCCCCTTAAGTCTTGAGGCTTTGTCACTATGCCATCCCAACACTTCACAAATTACTTTCGCAATGCTGTTCTTCCTGTCCATAGTTTGGAGATGAGAAAATAAAAGTAAAATAAGATAGTAAAAACAATTACTACCTTTGGTTGCCAATCTAATTTTTTAAGAGTACAACATTCTGTAGATTGAAGGTAAAGCTCCGACCGCATGTGCAGCTCTTACATGTCCGACACTGACTTTTATCAGTCCATAAATTAAGCATTCAGAAGCCACCATGCACAGTAAATGACCATTTGTGACAGCTGCCAAAAGCAGCAGCTGCTGCCTCTCTCCCCTCCTGCTCCCTCAACTGGAGCAGCAGTGGCTACACCACCACCAAGTTTCTGGACTGTGAGCAGGCTGGTGGCTTCAGCTCTTCTGGGTACAGTTAGTCCTGGAAGAGGGTCTCCGGACTCTGCCTGGGATGGGGCAGAGGGCCAGAAGGCAGCACTCCCCACATGGAGTTTGGATCAGCTGGACCACACTGAGCAACCCAATGACTCTTTCAAATGGACCATTTTTTGACTCAAGTTGACCCTGCAACTCTTATGGGTGACATTTGGTGCCATTTCTTGGGGCTTTGCTTTGTTTAATTCATACAGACTAACTAACATGGTTAGGTAAAGCTGAGGTATTCAAATTTAAACCAGTTTAGTCTCACCACCTAAGCTTGGAACCTTCTTTTGTAGCCAGCTGGATATATGCACTGAAGTAGTTACAGGACTTAAAGATATATATTCACATTATTAATGTTAACATTTTGTTATATTACAAATCCACAAATGAGTCAATATGCATTTGAATTCAGCTTCGAGTAGAAAAGGTATTCCTCCAGCAGTGAAGGAAAACAGTATTTGAACACTGTTTTCATTAAACAAAAGCAATTTCAATGTACTAGATGGACAAGACAACAGAAACGTAATGTAACAATTGACTTACTCTAGAGAGTAAAGTGCGTCAACTCTTTTTGGTAACCATTTCAGAACTTAGATCTGAAAGCTCTATCTTCTCATGTAATTATTATTCCTAAAAACAAGGTCTCCTGCTGCTCTTAAATGAAGATCAGCTACTTTTTCACCTAAGCTTACCTGAAATGAACACCTCCTGCCTCCCAGAAAACCTCCCTCTCTACCTGAAGAAGAGGCTATGACTGTCAAATGTTGTTTTTCTACTTCATCAAACTGACCCAGGTAGCTACCGAGGAAGCATCCTCTGTTCAGTGGCTTGCTTTAACTTTCCAGCAGCAAGCACACGATGACTGTTTCACAATCAGGAAATTTATGTCTTAATCCACATTCTTATAATTTCGAACAGGTTCATTTATGAATAATTACTTTGCCAATAACCATTTCTTAGAAGTATTTACAATACTTTGCCAAACTGCGTGTCACGAGCCAGAGAGAGAACAGAAATGCGCCCTCAGTAAAGAAAGTGCTTGTCTGCACATTCATTTTCTTCTGCTGGCATTTTGCTCGGCAGTTCTTAAAAGGTATTTTTTATATAGCTTTCATGTTCCTGAAAAGCATAAGGCACCTTTAATCAACTCAGGTTCTCTGGG
>JAOEHX010028031.1:0-19445 GCA_025448015.1 Bolborhynchus lineola | reverse complement strand
CATCCCCAGCATCCTTGGAGGTCCCCTTCAGATACTGGAAGGCTGCTCTGAGGTTTCCATGCAGCCTTCTCTTCTCCAGGCTGAACAGCCCCAACTTTCTCATCATATCTTCATACGGGAGGTGCTTCAGTCTCCCAGTTATCTTTGTGGCTGCCCTCTGGACTTGTTTCCACAGCTTCTTATGCTGAGGATGCCAAAATTGCACAGTTCTCCAAGTGGGGCCTCATGAGAGCAGAATAGGTTATGGCAATGCAAACAGCATGCAGTTCAGATCCACTTGCTGTTCTGCAGCAACTAGATAAAAGTTTAACTGCCTGCTTCTGTGCTATGTGAGAAAGAGTTAATTTAGGTACTTCCTTCCGATAGAGGGTTTGGGACTCCAGACTTCAGCCTTCTGTAGGTATTCATGCCAATGAGCTCACACCTCATGTTTCTCTTCAGCATTTCCTAGCAGCTGTTTTGGGCTGCTCTGCTCATCTGCTGACTCATTACTCATGTTTTTTAAGACTTGTGTTCTTGGGCATCCAACTTCCCTCTTGTACTTTGCGGCCAACAGTATTGGTATCCTTAGAACTGCTGCTAGGCATTTGACGCTTATGGCATACGTGCTGCAGCACTCAGCAACATAATGTCATGAATCCACAGGCATCTACTGCCTACAGCTCCATAAAGAATGCTAAAAAGTGAAAAAAAGTTCAGAAAAGAGTTAGGATATCCTCCCTACAAGACACTGAAGACCATGTCTTGTAGGGAGAGACTATAGATGGCAAAATTCCTAAGTTTATTCAATCCTTTATGCACTCTGTTAACAGGTAACAATTGAGAGAAAAATGATGTTTTAACCTAATTAGAAAAATAACAACCCAAACCCGTTCCAGAATCTGGTGATTAGAAGATGACCCTGTGCAAGTTCAGACTGGAATAAAATCCCACTTTTCAGCAGGGAGTTCACCGCTGGGAATGTCGGTTCACATAGGATGCAGTGTAGTCTCTGATTTTAGATCATGGCTGGTTGTATTCCTAGAAGGTATTATAGCTCAATCAGGAGCTGCAACATGACAAAGGTTGTTGCTAGTAAGCTTTTATTTCTTGTGTTATGGATGAGTCAGATTCCATTATCACGGTACTGTTCCAGATTTTAAAGCTATGAATTTAAGCAGTTCACTTACTGAAGAGAGGAATATGTAGCAATAGGCACACTGTGGCAGTTCTGTTTGATAAAGAAATGAAAAATCTGCACAAGTTGTTGCAATGATGTCTGTGCTGCAAGTATCAGGTTCTGCTGGTCATGTTCATGCTAAATACTGCACTCCCATGCAGTCTCACATGTAATGCCACAGTGAGCTAGGGAGGGGATAATTGCAGAGTACTGTCTTAATCACTGGATGTAAATGAAGCAAAATATACCCTCAAGTGCTCAGTACTGCATCAATAAAAATTATGTGGCACAATATGTATTAAAACCTACAGATCAAGCACTGAAATCCACAGAGCTGACTACACTATCAGTACTTATTTATACCATTTATAGAATATTTTCCATTGTTAAAAAACCCCCAACAACAAAAACTTGCTTTCCAGTCTACAATTCGTGTACAACACTGCAACATTTTGTCTCTTTTGGAACAGATTGTCTTTAGCAATAGGGAGGCAGAGCTGGATTAGCCTGCTAGAAATGTTGTAATTTTCCAGTGTGTGCTAGAAGCAGATTGCTGGGAAGACTGACAGAAGCTTCCCTGACCTTTCACAGGCCCAGGTAAACAGTTTTGTTGAGGAGCACAACAAAGAGAACTTCAAAATCCAACTGAATACCACATAAATTCTGCTTGGATTTTTGTTAATATCCAGAGCTTCTCACACATATGTCAAACGTGGATATGTATATACACACTGCATATTTTAACTTGCTACAACTTTGCTTACTAATCTCTGCCAAAGGAATAATTTTAGGTAAGAAATGAAAGACATTCAGTAAAAAAAAGTATGACTTCTCCTATTTAGAATATATCCCAATATCTCTGCACTGGCATTCTATACCTGATACTGACCATTTGAATCAGAAGGCACAGCATCACACCTTGCCTTTAAATACTCAGCAGCCAGACCTTCACAGGCAAGAAGTCTTACACGGTTGAGCTCTCTTTCCCAGCATCACACTTACCCATGTTATCAAAACAAATAGAAAATGAAGACATGCTTAATGCTTTTGTATATTTATCCCTGGAAAACTATATTTAAAGTGAGATTTTAAATACAAAGAAAAAGCCCTTGGGGTTGTTTTTGTTTGGGTTTTTTTTTTTTTTTTTTTTTTTTTTTTTGGGTTTTTTTTTTTTTAAATAATAATTAAAATTTTCAATATAATAAAAGTGCAATCTACTTAAAATAAATTGAGATAAAGCTGTACTTTTGAAGCACCTACAGGGATCAGTCTCTGATACACGAGACAAGGTTGCATCCTAGGCCTCAAAGCAATGCCAAGTGTCAAGTCACCTTTCCTACTGCATCATAATGTATTGCAACTACATTATTTTTCATGTTTTGGAGAAGGTTGTACATGCTTTATATATCTGTGTGTTTAGTGCATGCCTATTGCCTCCATGATATCAGAAAACAAACCCACACAGAAGTCTCCAACTCATTTGATTTCTATAGTGCCAGTAGATGAAGACTTCAAGAGCACTAAAGCCACACACTTGAAGGCACATCATTTAATCCACTGACAAAAATGTAGTCACTTTGACGTAGAATCATAGGTTGGAAAAGACCTTTAAGATCACTAGATCTTAAAGACCTTTAAGAACTTGGAGTGTTTGAAGGAAAGTTGGATGGGGCTTTGAGCAGCCTGGTTTAGTGGAAGGTGAACCTGCCCATGGCAGGGGGGTTGGAACAAGATGATCTTTAAGGCCTCTTCAAATCCAAAGCATTCTGTGATTCTATGAGTCCAACTATAAAAGACGTGGTACTATGAGGCATACATGGTGCCAAAGAGGAAAGAAAAAATGAGTCTGTCTCCTTCCCTCCTTGTGCCTCCACCTCTGAAATAAAAAAAAGAAATCCAGGGGAGGACTCCAGTACCTGCTCCTACCACGTGGTCCACGGTAGGGAACCTTTTGTACACAGCTGTGCTTACGGAGCGAAAGATCAGCAGAGACGTTAAATTCACGTAACGCATGAGAGTCCTCCTTAACAAGCGCCCATATTCATCTCTGCCCTGGACACAGCTAGAGATGAGGAACATCAGACGATCTGGCCATGGCAAGTTCACAAACTGGTTCCACCAGCGATTCACCACCAAAGTAACGTAGAAACCTGGGAGTTAGAAGGGAAGAAATAGCGCAGTACCTATCAGGATTTCTGTTTAGGTCACTTTGCTTTGGTTTGCAGAGTGTTATTCACATGACTAAGCTGCTAAATTTCCCAGAATAAATGCAGGAAGTCACGTCAAAACCTGTGATGCAATCAATGCTCATTATTTAATAGACACTGCAACTTAATGGCCCTTTCCAGCTGAGATTCTCATTCTCGTTAACTTCCAAATTTTCTCTTCTGTAATAAACCTTGAGTGGATTTGAAAGATCTAGCACAATGTATCAGTGTTAGTGGGTACTATATATATATATATGTGGAAACTTTATCTTTTGTTGGTATAATTCGAGCATGAGTATAAATACTGATGTGACGAAAGTGACTTGAATTTAAGGAGATCTGCTTGAAGCTGATGATTTCATTGTGAACTCTAACCTCCCATAGCCCTCTCAGCTCTGAAATGCTTACAAGCACAGACATTCCCAAAATGCCTGAACAGAGACAGTGCTGGAGATTTATTTCACATGTAACCAGTACTTACCAAGCACAAAAGTTACTGGGATTTGTTCAGCATATTTGTCACAGTAAATTGATAATTTTTCAAAGAACCGTTTTTGGCTACCTGTAAGAAAAAATCTGCAGCAAGAATAAAATGTATCTGTCCTTTCATAACATTCTGGCGCTAGCTACAAAGTGCAAATAGGTATAAATAATCAGGTATGTGCAATCAGTGGCAAACTTGGCTAATGCCTTCAAGTGAATTCTTAAAGGTAAAGCCCTTAACACTTCTGGCACTTAATACAGAAGCTGGAGAAGAAGACAGTATTATTCCCTGTTTTTTGCAGTTTTCTCATGGCTAATTTGACTGGCAGTACCAATTAGGATCACTATGCCTGGAGAATTAGTTTGCTGTCTCATAGGGACCAACAACGGTAGCAAGTCTGCAAGGCTGTAAGTAGAGCTTACCCTCCTTTTTCGGACAGCTACTTACAAAAAATGGTCAGGTCTGGTTGAATTGCAAAAGGTTACCAATCTCCAACTGCTCTTTTTTGGAAATGTTATATTTTTGAAGTAGTTTATTTATTCTTACTCCTACTAAATATTTCTCTTCCACAAGATTAAAACCACAACTACTGTATTTATTTTGCAGTGAGGATAATATTCACCAAATGATAGACAATGAGTGGAGCTTCTGCCATGGGAAAAAAGATATCTAATGAAATATGACAAGCTTAAATATAACATTTTTTTAAAATTTGTATAGATTAGTATTACAATTATTTTTTGATATTATATAAAAGGAACACATGACAAATATTTGTTGT
This sequence comes from Bolborhynchus lineola, assembly GCA_025448015.1. Lineage (NCBI taxonomy): Eukaryota > Metazoa > Chordata > Aves > Psittaciformes > Psittacidae > Bolborhynchus > Bolborhynchus lineola. The sequence goes on along the minus strand of JAOEHX010028031.1, from coordinate 14,814 downwards.
GTTTTGCTTACAATTGCACAATAAAACCTAGAGCACATAGAGAAAGCTTTCCATGGTGTATTTACCATGGTTTTAATTGCTAATTTTCAGTAAAACTAGATTAATTTTAATACATTTGAGACTCCTGTGTTTCTTTACATATTAATGCTGAGTTTATAGGTAAAGAACATTTTGCAAAATTAGTGATTAATCACAGACAAACTGAAGCTCATTTTCTCCTTGCTTCACTTTGCTTGAGCAAATGCTGAGGTCTAATTAGAGATCAAGGCAAGACCTGAATCATGATTTCAGTACTTCTGTGTGGTGTATTTCATCAATTAAAAGCTTCACTGCACTAATTGATGCAACTGCATCTGTCATACAGGTGTTTAATTCGCACCTTGGTAGAAGAAGCAGCTCTCCTAATGTGACCCTCCCAGGTGCTGGGTGACACACAGCTAACAACCACATCTGGTTTCCATGAAGTTTTACTCAGCTTTCTGCAAGCTTAGAAATAAAGTTCGCATGTCACCCTAGCTTTAAGCAAAAACTCTTCTTCTCCTGACTACATAACCTGGCTCTCAAATTATTACCTTTCAAGGTTGTTAAAGAAATTACCACTGAGTAACTGAAGACACAGTTCTGCAATTAGAGTGAAAAGTCTATACTTATCATCCAAAGCAGAGAGGCACACTCACTGCTGCCAACTTGACATCAGAATGATAAAAGCTATATAACATACGCTAGCTATGGGTGTTTATTTAGCCTAACTTCAGTAGGATGGTTGCTCAACAGTGGGCTGAAAGTAGAATCAGCTGAATATGATAGAAAGTATTTTATTTATATCCTACATGTTTTCTCTGGAACATTAAAGTAAACATGGAAAGGAGAGCATGTTAGAAAAGGTCTAAGGAAAAGATAATAACTATGTTGTAACCTCCCCCCATCATTCATCAACCTAACATTATGAAGTATGAAACTTCAGTATAACATTTAATGATATGTGAATTGGAAAGAGTGTACCTGTATAATACACTTATCGCTGTGTAAAGAGTAGCAAAAACAATAAATTCTCTGTACAGCAATTTGTAGATGCTGCCTTTCCACTTTAGGAGTAATCTGTGAAATCCAAAGAAAGTGGCATTTGCTACTTTGCTGGAATAAGTGACTGTCATCGTCTTGGCAGGCTGAGCCTAGAAACAGTAGAAGAGAAGCAGGAAACCAACAATATTTTAGACATCATATTCTAACCTGAATGCACCCTTGTATAGATAGACACATAGATATACACACACATATATGCATATAATGGTATAGGTACACATAAATACATGATGTATGTATTTATATGTATAGAAAGAGATAAATTATAATCATGCAGTTACAAGCCCCTTTGAAACCTGCAGATTGACTGATGCAAGGCTGGTTTTGGGCTTTACCTCAAAATGCACCCAAAAGCAACAGCATGTTTGCCATCTGCCTGGGGATCAGTGGCAGGGACATGTTACACCTCTGAAACCTCTGCTTACTTTCAGTTTGGTCCAGTCTGGTGTGAGGAAAGAAAAGGAAATAAATTTGCTTGAAATTCCTTTCAAAACATCTTGGCTTCTCAACAGAGAAGTAAAGCTGAATTCCACAAATACACCTTCCTCCCCAGCCTGTATTTTTAGCTAGCTTTGGTAATCATACTCATCTAAAACCAAATGAGATTTGGAGACTGCCTCTTTCATTACTGGTTAAGACAGCAGCTGAGATCAGGTGGGGAACCCTGTTATTTCTTAGCTAGACATACTCATCAATACTCACATACTCACAATAACATGCACAAAAAGCCATAGATTTGCTCAGGTAGGCAGCAGACGCAGTGTAATTAAAGCACTAAAAGTATACAGGTAAATATTTTATGCTGGGTTTGTTACCTACTTGCCCAGTGCAGCGAGATGCTACAGGAACTTTCATGTGCTTACAAAAAAGCCCCCAACAAACTAAGTCCAAATGTGGATGAAACCAGTTTTGTACAGCATGGAAGAAAGGCAGTAACTAAGACAAGACAAAGCCTCAAGGTAGTTGTGTATCACAAATAAGATTCTTGTCTATATTCTCTTGATGCCACCGTAGGTCATTTACTCTCAGAAAAAATAATCTGAACCCCTAGTTAATAGATGGCTTGATGGCATTCTATGCAACATGGCTGTGTCTCTAATGCAGAGCATGAAGTAAGTCATTAAAATTCAGCTGTAAAAGTGCCACTTTTTCATTCAGTCACCAAGGGATTTAGCAGGGAAAAGACACATAATCCTTCTATTGCTGACAGTCTGTCTCTTCTCCTCTGCAGAATGGCTGCTCGAGGTTTGCCAGCGTGGGCTTGGAGATTATTTTGGTGTTATTGGTTTTTTTTAAGATGCATGGGTTTTATTCTTTAGCATCCAAATGATAGTTTTCCTTTTTCTGAGACTTGGAACAGGCCTTTAGATTTTTTGCTCTTGTTGTTGAACTCCATCAAGTTCAATTCAGGAGCCAAACTTTCTGACTGGCATGCAGAAATGCATTTATGTCTGCTAAAAAGCCTCTGATCAGGATGAAACACTTAAGGAAATGGAAGCAGAGATTTCCATTTCCCAGCAGAAATGGTGCTTTATGAACAATGGGAGAAATCTGTGACGGGGCTATAATGGACGAATGGGGTAAAAAAGTACTCTTAACGATACACTGAGTTCTCTTAAAAGTATAGGAGGCTTTAGTCCTTGCCCTTTGCCCATTAATGCTGGGGCATATGCGTATTCAAGCCATAACGTCAAGAAGTGTGTCTCTACCTCCCCACTAATATCTAACCTGTAATGGAAACCTCCAGTGGGACTACCCAAGTGTAGGGACAGATATCTAAAAATGATATCTGATAATGTGAGAGCTTATAGCCTGGCAGGAACCAAGACCCCCAGAGTAACACAGTGCAATGATTAGAAGATTAGAAGTTAGACAAATGCAGTCTGAAGTAAAATATATATTACTAACTGTGAGGGCAACAAAATATTGGAACATGGGACTGGATAGACACACTGTGTTTAGGATCTTTAAGATGAGAGCAGATAGTTGGACAAAGATGACCTTCAGGAAGAATTCACATAGCTGGGACATACAGGGTTGAGGCTGAGTGGCTTTGCTGGTCCCCCCTGGTATCTGGGCACCTGTGAAACTTTCTGTCCAGTCCCTTTTGTTGTGCCATGGAGGGAAGAAGATTGCTTTGCAGCACCCTCATAGCCTCTGCAGCTCTGCAGGAAGGCAGTGATTCGTGTCAAAATCATAGAATCATAGAACGGTTTGGGTTGGAAGGGATCTTAAAGATCATCTAGTTCCAACCCCTTGCCATGGACAGATGTTCCTCCCATTAGATCAAGTCATGGTGCTCAGTTTCTGCATATGGGGTTCAGGAAGGAATTGTCTTCCAAGGCATCCATGACTGGGTGACACCAGAAACTGGCCAGGAGCTGAGCTGAACAAAATGGTTCCACCTCCTCTACAGACCTGCAGCAAATCCTGTCTTGCAAGGCCTAGTGGATGGGTTTTGGCCACAATTGCAGATCTGTAATGACAATAGGTTTCAGAATTAAGAATATTTCCCCTTCTCATCTGGCTGGGAAAGGAGAGTTTTCTCCATGAAATACTATTTTCCTGCTTGATTCAAACAACTATATTTCACTTAATCTGATTCCAGCCATCTCTCTTAGCAGTTTACTTGATGCCTTTGGCTCTGAATAGAAACTCTTCACATTAGCTTGAGAAGCACTCGTCATCTGCAGCTTCTTATTTCCACTTCTGAAATGGGGCAAAGAAAAGTGGGACTGCTACAGCAATTTCAGCCTTCAGTACCTGGGTTTCCTTGCCCTGCTTTGCCTGTGATGCACTGTGCTTTTGCTTCCTGCTAAGCAAATACTTAATTGAATATACACGACTGGGTTCATATAGGGACTTCAGGGAGATATAATTCAATGTCCTAAAATATACATTAGGTCAGATTAGGTGATTTAAGAACCCCTTAGACTATATGAAGCTGTGAGAGACAGCTATGTGTCTGTCTGACTAGATTTCACAACATAGCAAACAGATTTAAATCTGCAGCTGTGCTTTTCTCCTCTGGGAACAACTTGGGTACAGCAGCCCCCCTGCTTCCCGGGAAGTTTTGGCATAAAGTCTTGCTTCAAGTCTGGTTCTTGCATGGTGGTCCCAAGACCTTGCTTCATGGGCAGTATGTTGACTGAGAGGCTTTCCAACATTAGTCATGGACACAGGAAATTGAAAAGCTAAAACTGATACAGATAGGAAGAGCAAAGCATGACGATGCCCCCCAGCACATTCCTGCCTGGACACTATTTTGTCCAGGCCACAGAAGGACAGAGAGCGTTAGATTAGATACCACAGGCACTGGTGTCATGAAAGATTTTTATATTAATTGTGTTGCTCTTAACTTCATTAGGAGGTACAGGGCAAAGCTTTCTGCTGGATTTGCAAGTTGAGGACATAACACAAGTTATGTCCATTTTATGCCTGCAGAGACTTTGGCTCACATCTATGATGCTGCTTTTCTTTTTGCATGGTGTTTGTTCCTTCTCCGAAACTTTCTCAAGCACAGGCTGAAATGTGAGTTATGTATTATGCCACTTTTGCTAAGATCATCAGAAGCCTTTAGGCATAAACACCTAAAAATAAAACATTCCCCCCACCCCCACTAATATTGAGCCCACCTGTAAATGGAATTTTTGCCTGGCTGAGAATTTCAGGATGCATTAGGATTCAGAGAGAAACCACAGGAAAAAAATAACAGCTATCAGTCTCCGAACTGACCATGAAAGGCACATTAGAGAATGCATGAATAAATAGTGGCTCTGCTCAGCCCTATATCTTATCATTGTGTCACCTTTTTTCTTAGTTCATGGGGTAGTAGAGAAAGTGAGTAAGAGAGATTCAAATCAAGCCAACTATAAAAGCATATTAATCTAACGCTGTATCCACTAACCTGCTGTTTTTATTTGGCAGTCCAAGCCTGAAGGCAAATTCTGGACCCTTCCTCTTCCTCAGGTGCCCCAAAGTCCCCTTCAGGTCTGCAATAGTCACCTTGTTCTTCCTTTAACCTGAAGCAAGGGGTTGCTGCTGCCGAGCCCCAGGAGGAATGGACTGACAAGAACAGGGGTTAAATGTCTTTCCACTTCTGGAAGTCTGTTTTTGCCAAGTGCTCTGTCCTGTCAGTTACAGAGGGAACAAACGCAAGCAGCAGCAGCAGCAGCAGCTGCTGATCTTGCTCTTTTCTAGTCTATAATTATAACACCACTTGCCATCGGAAGGACCCCTTTCATTTGAAGGAAGAATCTTGTGATGGTTTGGCTGGCACGTCCAGTTTTCTAGTTGATTACCCATCCCCAAAATGGGATGGACAAGAAGGAAGCATTTTTCTCCAAGTCTTCTCTTGAAAAGCATGATCTCTCTGAGCCAGCCCTGTGAGGACGCACGAGTGAATAGCACTGACTACATCTAAACGGGAAAACAGAGAACAACCTCGCCATACTTAAGAGTGTGCTCCAGCTGTACCATGATCCCCATGGAGCACACCTTTGCTGCATCACTGGTTCAAACTGGGAAATCAGGACTCTGGGGTGTGCTGTAAATATCACACATCACTCAAAACAGGCAGAGTTGCTGCTACCAAGAGTCTCAATGAGCCTGTTAATGATGGTACATTTCAGCACGTGAAAACCTTTCTGCAACTGATGGATCTGTACAGGACATCTTCCCCCTTCCCCTTTGTAAAATGAAATAAATGAACTCTGCTTTTTATGACCCATGGCATTAAGAGGGAGCTGTAAAAGTTGTTAGACTGTAAAAGCCCAGGAGATGTCATATAATGTTGCCATAAATCTCTACAGAGAATAAAATAATGCAACTGTGAAGTAAGTAAAAAAATTGCAAGGGGGGGGAGTGGAGAGAAAACAAGTTTTATGGATTTAATACATTTTATTATTAACAGTTTCCCACCACCACCTTAGTCCCATTAAGCTATTTGCTGATATTTATTTGATTAGAAATCCCTCAGAAAGAAGTTGCTGCCGTTGTTTGCCTTTCTTCTTGTTGGCAATGGCAGAGGGAAGACACTTTGATGTCAAAACAGGCGAGACATTAGACTGTGGCATGTGTGTGTCAGGCAGTGGCCTGTGGCAAAAGGTGACAAATCATTTTAACATTCAGTGACTTGGCATGAAGAAACATACTGTCTGATCCTATTACAGTGACAGCCCTGTGCAAGGAAAACTCCTAACAACAGGGATATTTTAAGGTCATGGGTAAAATAATTACTTAGACCTAAAACATTTTTCTTTGCTGAGTATAATCATTTGCTGGTCTCACTGAGCAGTAAATAATAGCACCTCTGTGTGTCAGTGGGTATCAGGTGGTTTTCCTGGCAGCTTTTCACTCTTCTTGCAGATTGGAGTAAGCCGAGATTGCTCCTCTGGCTCTGAGCTGTTTTGCAGAAGACATGGGATTTAGAGCTCCTGTGTGTTCAGAAGCAGAAAGAAATACAGGTTTCCAGCTGTGTAGCTCCATTGTGAGTGGTTCTGTAGGAAACACTCCTCTTTTTATCACTAAGGTGCCCCTGAGTCCTTGCTGGGTATTACCCGAAGACAGGCAATGTTTATATCTCTCCTTCATTTCCTCCCTCCCCAAGAGAAGCATACTTGATTCGTGTAGAACTCTTGCTAACAGTGGTTGGGATCTGGTTTTACTGCACCCTCTGACTCAGCTGGGCATATCCTTTCCCAGGTAATGGTGCTCTCATTTTAGGGACATTTGAGGGTCCTGTCCCCATAGGTTTCCTGGGTCTACCTGGATGTGGGAGGAAGGGAGGAGGGAGTGACAGCTTGTAACTGCTACTGCAAAGTTCCCAGTTAATGAACTTACTAGCTTTTCTAGCTGATGCTTATATGTATGTTAGCATGAGCGAGCGGAGATCTTTATTGCAAATTTTAAGGCAGTCTTGCCTTTTAATTTAGCTCTTCAGTTTATCTTTATATTGATATTTTGAATCTGCAACATTAACAACACATTGGTGGTTGGCTCCAAAAGGTTAATTATTACAGAAGGGCTGTGAAAGCCATCACACCGATTTCAAGGTTCAGCAAAGACTACCTATAGAGCTCTGCAAAAATCCTTTTTATCAAGACATTAGATGCTTCCTTCTTCTTTAGAGACAGAGGATAAGGATGTGGACTCGGAAGGAAGGAAATAGCAGTAAATGGTGTTCCCAATCTCTGATAAAAGTGCAAGCTAAGGCTAAGGCCTGAGAAAATACTGGTTAATGACAGTCACACTTCTTTGCTTCTGGATGATGTTGACATGGCTATGACAGTCCTTCTGTATAAGAAATGCCTGCTGGAGCTTTAGGAGGGCTGCTGACAAGGAAGCCATGTAAAGAACATTGCTGCAGCAAGCACACAACTAAGCTGAGCTGTATGGAGTCATCAGGGTAAAGAGATGACTGTGGCATCTGTTCCTCTGCCTCTCTACCTCTCGGCAGCAGTCTTGTAGGGATGTTACAGCACTGGGGATGGAGTGACACCAGGCACAACTGTCCGATGTCCTCTTGCTCCCCCCCGTTGTTGTCCACTACATGCCAGTGTCAAGAGACAGCATGGCAGCAGTGGCAGGAGCAGCAGGGTGCCCAATGGGTGCTTTGTGAGGAAAAGATGGAGCTGTTATACAGTGGTTTAATGGACACTGCCGATTTCCTGGCCTCCTCCCAGGTAGCAGCAGTCAAACTTGGGTGGGGTTCCTTCCTTAGGGCAAAAATCACCCCCCTGTGAAGGCTCTTTCATGCAGCCTTCCTCCAAATTGCCTGACAATGAATTCCTGTTACTGCATGCTGCTCACCACTGATGAGCTTTCAACAAGTTGGGATAGATAGATTGTGTTGGGACAGCAGGCATTAGCTGGGCAAGGCAGCCTTGGGCAATTTGGCAGGAGAGGGGACATGGGCTCTCTGGAGCATTATCTGCCTAGAGTTATCCAGGAACAAGCCTGGAGTAGTTCCCAGAGATTCAGCAATTTTTAAAATAATTCTGATGATTTATTTCAAGCTGTCACAGTGAAGACTTCTCCATCAAACACTGAATTTGCAACAAACTGAAGAACAGAGCGACCTGCAGTCTGTGACATGTTATTAAGCACTGGAACTCCTCTCTCACACTGCCTTGTAACCCTCTTTCTGCTGAATTTGTTGAACGAGCCAATCTATTCTACGAAGAGCCACCTGGGCAATCTGAGTGTGAGACACTCTAATGCACTCCTTAATGAAGAGGCACATTCAAAAAGGGTGCCAACTGATTAACTGGCTAATACACAGCTGATGTGTGCAACATAATACTGAAAATATATAAAGACATATTTTTGAAGGAAACAAGAAGAAAAAGTTCCGTAAGCGTTTGCCTTTGTATTACCTCCTCTCTGCTATGTGACTGTTTCTGCCATAAAATGTGTAGATAATTGTAACCACTTATTAGATTCTTAAACAGAACCAATTCCACTGCAGAAAATTAAGTTTTATAGCAAATTCTTAAAATCTAATAGTAACGAGCAAAGACTTGCAAACTGTTGCTAGAATTTATGCTATAAACCACTCATTTTTTCATCTTCATATTTAAGAATTTATTTTGCTGATCTTGGAGACCATTAAAAATCTTTACGAAGTCTTATTATGGACTTTTAACCCAAATGAAAATCTCTTCAAGCCATACTTTGTTTAGACATTCACACCTTTGCTATCACATGCAATTATCTTTACTAGGTGTCATATTGCAGAAAGCATGAAGGAATTATGGTTGTACACACTATGTTCCTGAAAGGTTAAAAAAAAAAAGGTGGGTTTGCAAAGTGTGTAAAATGGTATTTCACATTTGCAATGAATAGTTTAATTTTATCATTTCTTGTCCTTTTTCTGACCTTTCCTGGTGGACATCCTTAGAAAATATTACTGCATCATGAAAAACAGCAAAAGAGGTTCATTTGTTTTGCAAGTGTATACTTTTGTTCTTTTATTCTGCAAGTGTATATTGTAGACAAGAATTTGAGAGGTCTCATCTACAAAAAGAGTTTTCAGAAGCTCCTGTATATGCAGCTCTACTAACGATCACTGCTAATGGTGTATTTTGGATGTATGTTCTCTTGATGTGCTTTGGACACGCATAAATCACACAGAGACAAAAACATTTTAATGCTGTGTAACTAGACAAGTTTTGCTAATATCATCCATGGGTGTTTAACAAGATAGCGCAGTGTAACAGATGGTAGAAATCCATCAAATACAAGTTATCTCATCTCATGTATTTGTGCTTCCTGCTCTTCTTTGCTCTTGATTTTTGTGCTCATTTACACCAAAAGATTTCTGGAATTCGTACTGTGTGCTAGTGAAACGTCAAGCAAACAGTCTAATATGTGTAACAATGTTAATGCCAACACCCAGAGAAATATCACGGTAACTAGGCTAAAATGTGGTTTGAACAGCATGAAAGAATTTTCTTATTGAAAGACGTGAAAAATTAAAGTGCTTGGAAGAGAGCAGTACTAAAGAAGCTGCTGTAAGATTTTCTCAGATGATAATATATTGATTTTTGCTTTGTTTTTCTACTTACTGTCACTCGCTGCTGGAACTCTTGTCTTAAACAAATCAGTAAATTAACATAAAATGCCCTCTGCCTGTAGAATGAACATGGAGAGAACTGTAGAGAATGTGTGATATCTTGCAGTCTCTTTCATGAGAGAAATTGCAATAATTAAAAGTTAATCTAGTGGTAGAGATACCACCATACTTAGCATCACTCAGTGTGGATTGTGGAAATATACTCTAAAGGAGGTTCCTTTATCTCTGGAAGTCACATGGTAGAATACTTCAGAGGATTACAAACGAATTTGTCTGCAGGATAAAGCCTGCTTCCCCAACAGATTAATTCTCTGAGTAATGTAAAACCTCATTCAGAAACACTTTTTTTTGCAGCTTCCTTGCAATGAAATCAACATAATTTGTTATGTGGTAGTGCTGAGTTTGGTATTAGAAATATTATTATTACTGTGACAGTTATCAGCCTCAGCAATTCTTTTATCGCCAGAAGGCACAGACCCACAAAAGCAAACTGATATCACAGTGTGGGACTTGTCAAGTGGAAGATGGGATCAACACAACAACCAGGAATAAGGTGTCCAGGAAATGGGCTCAAAAGTCAGTGCCTGTATTGTCTGTGACAGTTTTCTCTTGAGACCTGCCTCTCTGAAGTGCTACCTACTTTGTCCATCTGAAATAGGCTGTGTGGGTTAAGTAATATATACTAATGTAGCTTCAGCTTCAGTGAAAGCTAAATGGCCAAAAGGGCAATCACAGAAGCAAAGTGCTTGATGTTGTTCTATGGTCTGGCTTTTCTGAAGTTAATGTCATTCTGCTTCACAAGATGACCAGGTTTTCAAAACTACTTGTAGAATGTCAAATATATAATATTAGATAATTCCCTTGTTTGCCTCAAAATGCAGCTGATTGCACAACCATATGCATCATCCTCCTTTTGTACATGCAGGTTGCTGCAAAACTTTAATTTCCTCTTTTAATGAGGAAGTTATGTTAACAGAATTTTGTATTGTTGTGGACATGGAAGAATACTGCTGATTGATAAATAGTCTGTGCTTAGGAAGTTAGATTTGAGAAACAGCAATCTCATATCCGAATGTTTCTTTTATAAGAATACCAAAAGTGTTTCTGTGTATTAGAGTTAATAATGCATCTTTGTACAACAGGCATATTTGTGCTCTCAGTCAAGATTTTTGAGGTATCACTAGCAGCATCGTAAGCTCATGTTCTTTTTGGCTTAAGGAGCTCTGTTTTCAGTGAGCAGTGTTACGTCTGTGAGAGCAGCAATTGATAACTCCTGTTACCTGTATGGAAATACAATAATAATAATAGTAATGAAAATAATCACAACAGCAACAACAGTAATACATAACAATGGACAATACACATAACAGTACAATTGAACCATTTTGTTTCTCCCATTTAATAGTTAATGAGGACAGCTTTGCTTATTCTTTGAAGAAATTCTCTGTGCAGATGTGTTTTGATTTGTGTAAATTAAAAAACACCTGTAAGAATGGCAATTGAAATTAGTGCATGACTTTAAGAGAAAAAACACTATGCAGCAATGACTGATACAAACTGTGGTGCAATTTACCATATACAACACTGTTAGATATGCAATTAAACCATGCTGCATCTGATTGGAGAAACTATACCCTTCATTATCTGTATTCAAATTAAAGGGACCATCAAACCAAAATGCAGAGCCATGAATGTAACCGGAACTGTAAGGATGGAGGATTTTCATGAGCTGTGTCTTGGGCAGGGAGATTCATGAAATTATCTACTTGTATGAAAGGGAAAGATGAGACAGAAGTGATTGAAAGAGTGAGATAGAGGCTAAGAACAGGAAGAAAAGCACTTGCAGGGAAAAGTGTTTAGAAAAGGCAAGTTCTTTTTAGTTAGATATTGTCTGAGAAGGACTTGGAACAGTATTACTGTGTTTGTGAGAATAGGATTATTGGTATTTGCGCATAAAAAGGGATTACATCAGGATTGCTGACCACCATCCATTTCTTTTTGTGAACAATTCACATATGTTCTTTTTCTGATTTAGCTAGTCTAGTTTAAAAAAAAAAAACAAACAAAACAAACCAACAAATCCTAATAATACTGCTATTAAAACTGGATCCTGATATACACGCGAAAAGGATAAAACTGAAGATTTTTCTCTGTGATCCAGCTGGTCTTGCCAATCCTGCATGAAAGCTAACTTTGGCTTTCCTCCCTTGCATACTTCAGTGCTAAACATTTCCCTCAGAACTTTCTTTGTTCACTTGCAAATACTGAATAAGGAGGAAAAAGAGGAATAAGAGGGGGGGAAAAAAAGAGTATAAAAAGAGAAAGTATCATCCAAAAAAACCAGTAAGTTTAGTGAACCAACAGAGATAAACAGCTATCCTTTCCTTTTTCTATGGACAACAAGCCAAATCATTTCTACCTGACCCGCCACAAACCCTCTCATTCTCTGCTTTATGCAGCTTTTCACTTAAATGCCTAAGCAGCCTGGGTAGCTTTAGCCAAACATGTACTATGCTGTGTTTGTTTACCTTAGTTCAAAATCGAAAGTCTCATTGCTCTCTCAGACACGAGGTTTAGTCTCTGAGCCAAGAGCAGATGAAACAAACCCTAGACTCATCATATCACTGCTGAGCCAGTACATGGCCCAGAACACAAACAGGCATCAAATGGTGATAGGCAAGGAATTTAGTCTTCAGACTCCTCTGAATAGATCTATGCTTTGACTGTTTTTGTGAGGTGATGGAAAACTTTTCCTGCCATGGTGAGTGTGCACACATTTCCAATCAAGGTAAAAAGCATAGATACAAATGCTAGCGGAGACAAGACCCCTTGGGACCCGACTTTCAAGGTCACTTTGGAAGTTGTAGCAGAGTAATCCTCTTTTGTGGAACTGGAACTGCTCTGGTTTCAATACTATTTCAGTGCTTTTTACCATCTACTCAACTGAGTAAAGTATTCCAATCACTTTTCAGAAATGCCTCTCTGCTGCATTGAACTTGCAGAGCACTGCCGCCATGAGTGTGCCAAGATGGAGAAGACAGAGACAAGTAGAAGAAAAGGCCACTCTAAACTGGGAGGTATTCTTATGCCCACTGGAGTGATGTCCATATCATGGTCACGGTCATGCTGGACGGAAGATTAATGAAACAATATTTCTTTCACACAGGGAAATGATTGGTACCTGCAAAAATTTTTCCTTAAGACCAGCTTACCTCACAGAGCAGAACATAGCAATAACTGGCAGCCTTGGTTGAAGTCTGCTCTTGGATCTCTGGGTCAATGAGCAAAAATAAAGAAAAATCAGCCCATTGAAGCCACATTTTCAATTTTATAGCAACTTTGGTCTGAAAGAATGAAGATCGATGAAAAAAACATTATTTAAACTTTATCATGTGACAGATGTTTTGGGGAAGGAGGAAGAAGTGTCATGAATTTCAGTTTAGAGATTAATAAATCGAGGTACAGGAAGGGTAGCCAGGTCCAAAGCAGATTTGTGAATAAAACATAGGATTCCTGAATATTCACCATATGCTTTTCACTGTTATTATTCAGAGTATTTGATGGAGCTATTTTCAGAGTCTCATCAGGTAAAAGGATTCTTGAGTTTTAACCACAGTTTTGTCAGAGCTGCAAAGTTTGTTTCGCTTTTGGGAGGTCAACTTTTGGGTGAACATGTATTTTGTATTTTTATTTTCTGATTTCTAAGTGCAGGTTTGGCATTGCTGCTGTCTTCCAACGAGGGATGAACATGTTGTACTATTTTTAATCGCATTCTGGATCCGTCCCTGGCTTGCTTCTAAAGATAAATGGAACCACATGTCAGTCCTTACATAAGTTGGTAAGACCATTTCACTTTTTTTTGTTTCTTCTGCTTAGTATTAAGTTACATTGATAAGCACCTTCAAAAGGCCTAGAAGAATTACTTATTTCATATGCAATAGCAGAATCTACCCAGATGGGCAGCTTATTCATAGAATCAGTCTCATGGCCAAAGTGGAAAACTGTAAACTAGCATGCTTGAAGTGGAAATTTCTTTTTAATACTTGTCATTTAGTAGTTAGCAGAGAATTTATATTCTTCATTCATTTGAATCGTCCCTTGTTAGTCTGTGTTCTGGGTAGTCCTACAAAGGCTGGGTTTTTTTTATAACACAGTAAAGAATTTGCCTTTCTTGTTATATTGCATCAATTAATTCTGCAGGTTGTGTATAGATAATATCTAACGTGTATAAAAAGGATTTATTCCCCAAATTTATATTTTTTTTTGTATTCTAGCCTTGACTTCTGATTAAGGAATACAAGGCTTTAATGAGCATCTGCATTGTAGATATAATCGTAAGCTTCTTTTTCTGATGCTGATATAGTATGTTGCCAAGTCCAACAGAGGAGAGAACTATGAAAGTGGTTTGAGGTTTTGATGTTGCAACAGATTATTTAAGGACATCATCTGAGTCATTCCAAGACAAATGTGAAAGAATCAATATATATGATATAGTAGATATAGATAGAGTTTGGTAAGGCTTTTGAAATATCTTCTTATGACATCTCATAGAAAAGGAGGGACACAATGTCTAGCATAAACTACTGCAAAGACAATACAAGACTGATATGAAGAACATGATCATACTATGGTTTTGGATGGGTAGTTGCTAAAGCATGTCATCTCATTACAAAGAACCATTCTTAGCTGGACAGGGTGCTGGGTCATATTTCTAGACTGTGCTTTGGCCAAGAAAGGTTGGAAAAGATGATAATTAAGGTCACTTGCAACCTGATATTCTGTGATTCTATGATTCTGGTTCTCATAAAGTCCAATACTTTAATAAATGACTTGGCTGATCTAATAGTGCACTTCTCAAATCTGTAAAATATTAATGGCCATATATTTTTTTAAAAGAGCAAGATGTAGCAAGCAAGTGAAGTTGTTAAGCCACTGTCCGTCATATCTGAAAGATCATGGCAGTCAGGTAAAGTTCCTGATGACTGGAAAAAGGGAAATATAACCCCCATTTTCAAGAAGGGGAAAACGGATGACCCAGGGAACTACAGAGCAGTCAGCCTCACCTCTGTGCCTGGCAACAGCTTGGAGCAGATTCTCCTGGAAGGCATGCTGAGGCACATGAAAAACAACAAGGTGCTTGGTGACAGCCAGCATGG
>JAOEHX010028030.1:0-12938 GCA_025448015.1 Bolborhynchus lineola | reverse complement strand
CCTCAGCATGCCTTCCAGGAGAATCTGCTCCAAGATTTTGCCAGGCACAGAGGTGAGACTGACTGCTCTGTAGTTCCAGTCTGGAAAGGGACTTTTTACAAGGGCATGTAGTGACAGGACAAGGGGAAATGGCTTTAGACCGAAAGAGGGGAGGTTTAGAATAAATATTAGGAAAAGAATTCTTCACTGTGAGGGTGGTGAGGCACTGGCACTGGTAGCCCAGAGAATGTGCGAGTGTGCCCATCTCTGGCAGTGTGCAAGGCCAAGTTTGACAGGGCTTTGAACACCCTGGTCTGGTGGAAGGTGTCCCTGCATATGAATGGGGAGTTCAAATGAAACTATCTTTATTGTCCCTTCCAGCCCCCTCCCCTCCAAATAAAGGAGGGGAAAAAAAAAAGCATATCCACAAACCAGGTACAAAACCCTAGATCAAGACACATTTAAATACTTGTTTGAGGACACCATTGCTAATCCTGCTCACCCACCCATTTTTGCTCATTTGATCACTATGGCATAGGTCTGGCAGGATTTTTCTGCATAACTTGTTAAGCATGCCAGTTTGACAGGCTGCTTTAGGAAAAGGTTTCTGCTCTTGCTGTTTGGTTTAGCAGATGCTGGGTTTCAGTTCTGTACTCATAGTGTAGGGGATTAAGGAGACAGAAGGATCTCCATGAGGGAATATGGCAATTGTCCAGTGTAAACCCAGCTGCATCCAATAGGCATTCCTGTCGAGGACTGTCCCCAGTTCAGTTATATATTTGGCAAATCAACTCAACATTATCTTCTGCTTGGAAAAGCCATTGGCTTAGTTCTGTATTCAAGGAGCAGGATTAGCTACTACTGAAGATATGATGGAGTAGGAAAGGAAGCAGACAACAGTTCACAGCAGATCAGTATGGTAAGATACAAAGATTTCTGAAATGCACTGCTTTGTACGTTGTAAATTGCTGGGCACACAGGAAAAAACTATGCATAGAAAGTTCCTAAAATAATCACAAGCCAAACTGTAAGCCTTTCAAAACTTTACATCTGTAGCTGGCACAGCCTGTATATATGTGAGAGAAGTACTAACAAGTAGAGAGAAAACTCTGAGGGGAACCCTAGTGTTTTCCATCTGTCACAGGGTGAATAGGCACCACTGATCATCTACCACTTGATTTATATTAAATGCTTTCAAGCATTTCACATCTGTAATTTTCAAATACAAAAATAATTAAACTTTGATTTATGGGAATTACACAAACACGGGTAACTAGATTTTTGTCTAGTCTTTCAAAAATGTGCACTAATCAGCAGTACTCTGCTGTACCATAGATATAGAAAGTAGAATGTTTTAGCTTCAAAATAACAGCAGCCTGAGTTTAGGATTTTTTTTGAGGGGTCTGAATAATGCAAAAGGAAGAGTGAAAAAGCTTCAGTGTTGGTTTTAGTTGTGTTTTTAGTGTTTCTAATACTGGGTCACAGAAGATATACAAAGCTTTTACAGCCCCACTATAAAACAGCTCTTTATCTTTTCTCCACTAATTCTGCGGTGTCACATTTAACAAAACTAGGAAACTGGAGATAATATAGATGTTTGCAGATTGATGTCAGGTAATAAATAACACTGATTTCGCATACCTGCAAATATAAAGGCACCTTATCACTGTTTAAGTTTCTCACTCTTTGTAATGCCTGCCAACATTTTAACTCAGGCAAATTACAGTATTGTTTTTGATGGTTTTTCACTGGGATAAAATACACAGTCATAATATCCTTTTATCAGATTTCACGGTATAAAAGGACTTTGGTGCTTTATTCAAGCTGCATGTTGCTGAGACAATTTCAGAGCTCCTGTTTTGGAAGATGTATTTATCTTGCCTTTTAGTCATTGTCTTTTCTTTTCACAGTGGTCTAAGTACCACTTGCCCAAGAAGATGCAGTTGTGACCCTGCCCTGTCAGTGCAATGCTACAGAACTACGGAGATCCCCAGAGAGATTCCTTTTGCCACTAGGAGACTCTACATCAGTCACAGCAAAATTAAACAACTCCAGGTAGGAAAAAATCCAGTAAAAATACTTTTTGTAGTGCACTGCAACCGAAAGCTGTGCTTCCCAGATGGTGGTGGCCTTCAAGTGAAGAGAGAATCTTATTCCACGTTCTAAAAACTGATGCAGTGCTGCCAGATCTGGTTTTATTTTTACTTATTTTTTAAGGATATGTAAATATATTCCTACAGGGTTTTCATTAGCCTGCAGTCTCCAAGCACCAGTTCACACTGCCACAGTGATATTTTGTATTAAACTCAAAAAATAATAATTTACAACTAGGAGACAAATGTTGACTTGTTTTTATATACTCAAATAACCACTGAGATCCAGTGTAATTGTTTAACTTGTTAAAAGCTTTTGCAACTTTTGATACAATATAATACTTCTTCACAGTAAATGGAAAGATTTTATGTACTAGAGTAATTTCCTTAATAAATGAAATTGAAGTTCTTTTCCTCCTCTGCAGTTGCAAGTGTCAGGTACAACTGCTATTGGAAATGGCAGAGGAATTAAGTAAGTTAGAGTTTAAGGCAGAGTGTGAGATGTTTCTAAAAGTGGTGCTAGGCTTATCTAATAACTCATAAAACAATAGCAGATTAGAACTGAAGCTACCAGCTATTTGTGTTGTTAAAAATGTTTATTCTGTGTTTCTTGAGGCATAACTGGATCCCATTATTAAAGGCATGATCAGTTTATAATCATTTTGCATTATGCTCTGGAATAGCTCTTCTGTTTTCTACCCTGAAATATTTTCATTGAATAAATTCGACCTCTACTGATTGACAAAGGAGAAATATAATTTTATATGTGCTTGCTGTGTATCAATTTACTACAAATAATAAGAAATGTTTGATTCAAGAGAGATATTTTCTCTCAAGTATGCTTGTCCTCCTACAAAGGATATAACATTAACTGCTCTGAAACGCAACTTTGATTTTGTTCTCAGGGTTGAATTAAAGAGGCTAGAAGGCAGCTTTGAGCAGCATCTGGGATACCTGTTGCTCACTGAAAAATAATCAGTTATTTTACAATTTAATTCTGAAAAGAGTTTACAAAAAGCCATTATTATTTTCTTTCCAAGAGAAGGCAGATGAGCCACTTTTCCTTTCTTAGGCTAGTTGCCCATACCTGTCAGCTTCTCCTCAGTTACTAGCAAAGTAGCCTTAGGTTCTGACTAGAGCAAAACACAGGTGTTATAAAGCATTTAAATGTTGGATATAAGTGAATAGAGCAGTGGAATAAATGTTTTATGACTGTTCAGAACAAATGATGCAAGAAACCATCTAAAGATTTTTTACTTTATATATTCATTCAACTGAGCAGTCAGTATACCTTAATTATACTACTGACTTTGTACTGGAAAGTAGTAAGTCCTTTCATACTAGCTGCCTGTAGTTATGCAGATTGTTTCCTTAAGATTAGAGTGGGTCTCTGAATATTTTTTTCACTTTTCTTTCTATGCTACAAATTATGCTTCTGAAGTCTTGACATCATAAATACATGTGCTCAATCTTACACAGCTAAGCAATTCAACTGGCAGATATCATAGTACTTGTAGAAACAGCGTTTGATTTTTGCTTGCAAAGTGCATGTCTGGAAGCGCTAAAAGAAATCCATAGGAGGTTTTGTTTGTCTAGTTTTTCGATTCCTTCACTTACTTAATTTTATAGTTTTAGAAATAGCTTATAACAAATCCCAGTTCACAAAACCAGGTCATTAAAAAGTGACAAAAATTATTAAAATGCTTCTATTCTAACAGTATGTTAGATCCATTTTTGTTAGATCTACTTTTAAAAATGTAAAACTGTATTAGTATCGCTTTACAGACAGTCCAGTTAGAGAATAAAATATCACTTTGTAGCAAAAAGAGAGATGGTAGGCTTTCAAATATGTCTGGATTCATATTAGAAAGACTGGGTGGTTTGTAACAGCATGGACAAATGTTCAAGTCTCAAAACTGCATAGTCACAAAGCCTAGCAAAGCATACCAAATAGATGGAAAATAGAGATTATAATAATCCACATTAAGAAGTCTAACATCATTACAGAATGAATGTCCGTAAAGTGACTCTCATGTAGCTCTGTGTCACTTCATAAGATGAAAATTAAGCCTTTTAGGACATACAGCAATCAACTAAGGAAAAGTGGGAAATACTGGTTTTGAACTTACTTATTACAGAAAACATGTTGAACTTACAAAGGTTCACATTTGTTTCCATTTTCTTAAGACTATGCTTTTCTGCTTGTGAGCAGTGCAGTTCATTCCTATGGGACTTCTCATGATAAAGCCTTGAAACATTAGCCTCCTAATCATGACCAGAGCTGGACATGCAATTCTGTAATTGCTACACAGAAATATATATATATATTACAAAACTGCATTTATAGAAAAAATAGAAAATGGACAACTTCATTACTTACTGTTGAGAATGTAAGGTGGTTTGTTTGTTTGTTTCTTTGTTTTATGGAGGTATATTCCCTTATTGAACTTAAATGTAACTGATGGAGAACACTGCATTTATAGAGGTTCCATATCTATGCTTTCTTGCTAGCTGCACGAAATCTTGCAATGCTCAGAAATGACTTTACAAGACAGAATAAACAGAATGTAGTGATGACCAAGGATACCAATGCCAAATGAAATCTGACTCTTCTTTCACAGCTGTGTATGCACTGATTTTAACAGAAGTTAAAATGTAGAGTTTGTAGCTAAGGTGAAGATACACATCCCCAAAACATCCAAGATTTCAATAAATGAAGCTGGAGGTAATATTTTAACAGTCACCTTTATATGCAAATTTCACATACACAAGTATAATATCAAAAGGTATTTAATCAGGCTCACAGAACAAAATTACTACCCCGTACCTGCACAGCAAAAGGAATTGCACTGCCTTCCATGTACATTCCTGACTGGGACGAGGGATTATGCTGTACAGCATGCTTTATAGTTTCTCTCAATTGGAGTAAAATGCAGTGGTAACTGCCTGACTCTGCAGGAAAGAGCATAAAGACTACAGTGTTTGTTTAATATATCTTACTGATGTGGTACTCATGAAACCTGTGGTGAGATGTTTATTGGATGTGGGAAGGGAAAATGGATGAAGACACTCCTTCCCACCTCTCCCATGCAGAACACTTGCTTATCTTGCTCTGAGCTTTCCCTGATTCCCATATAAATGAATTTTTACAAGTCAAGCACCTCAGCCAATGGGCAGCATCTCTGATAGTTTCAGAAAACTACTGTTTAAGGAACTGGTGTGCTCAGAGAACTCCCAGATTCACCCTCATTGCATGCTTCCTCTTACCTTGGCTTGGAGGAAACTGTTAGATTCATTTAAGTTTGCTTTTTAACTTGAGACACAAGATCGCAAGCTTTGGTAACAAGCACGTTCCAACACAGTAGAAATATAATGAAGCAATTCGTATGCCCCTGTATATTACAGTCACAGTCAACATCTAAGTTCTATTTCCCACTGTAAAGCACCTGTTTATTGCCAACTAACAAAAACCTAAGTTTGTGTAAAAGCAATCAGTTCCACTGAGGTGATTTTCAGACCAAGATGATCTGACACTTTTGGTTTGGTCATCTTAATAATATGTGAGGTTTTTACTTTAAAGGAGAGATGGTGCTGGGAGAGAAGAAATACAAATGTCAGATTTTAGTTTCCTGCAAAAACTTTGTAGTAGGGAGAGGTGATGATATTCATGTGTACTTCCTCTGGGGAATACAAGCTGCAGTAACAGTACTGCTGATATATGGAAATGGCTGTATGATGAACTTAAAACTGCTCCAGCAAGCTCTGTTGAGCATAGTGAACATTAACAACTATCTACTTTCTGCAAAAACTGTGATATTAGATCTCCATTTAATGGTAATATTAGATTTCTATTTTATAGAGGCTATCCACCAGGCAGAAGTAAAAGGAATATTCCTTACTCAAACATTGTGTTTGTTCAAAACCAGACACAATATGATCTTAACAAAATTCTAAAAATGCAAGTAAATACTGGCAAACTGCAGGTACCGACAGTAACACCTCTATCATTACCATTTCCCTTAGTTTCTTGTTCTAAATATACAGTTTTTCAATATACACCAGCAATTGTCAGAGCACCCAGAAGAAGTTCCCAGTGAGGAGACCCATAAATAGATAGTGTACTATCACATGACTTTTTTATTTCTCTTTAAGATTACTGACTTCAGGAGAATGTCAGCCCTTGAAGAGCTGGTCCTGTCATGCAGTGGTACAGAATCAATAGAAAACAACACTTTCAAAGCTCTGAGCACCTTGAAGTCCCTGGAACTCTACAAAAATCAGCTAAAACAAATACCCACCTTCCTCCCATCTGGCCTTGAAATTTTGAAACTCGCTGATAACTCCATCAATACTCTGCATGCATCTGATTTTGAAGGTTTGCTGAAACTAAGAGTGCTCGATATTCGAAACAACTTGCTTTCGACCCTGCCTTCAAGCGCATTTTCTTCCCTTTTCAATTTACAAAGTCTGATTCTGGATGGCAACAACATGGAATCTGTGTCTGCACCACTTAAGCTTCCTAGGCTGAAGTATCTGAGCATGGCTGATAATAAACTGAACTCGTTTCCAACCAACTTCTTTGCATCTTTCCAGAATCTACAGTTTCTCAGTTTAAGTGGCAACTTTCTGACAAAAGTGCCTCTTGACCTACCTAAATCCCTGCTATCACTAAAATTAGAGAAAAACCAGCTTAAAACAATAAGACTTCGAGACATGAAACACCTAGAAAACCTGTATGAGTTCTTCCTGTCAGAAAATCAGCTAACATCAATAGATGGTGTCCAGCTTCTTCCTAACTTAACAACACTGGAGCTCTCTAAGAACCAGCTCCACACTATGCCAATCAGGCTGCCTGGCAGACTGCAGAAACTCGACTGCAGCAGCAACCTGATTCAAAGGGTGACAGCACAGGACTTCCAAGGACTACCAGAGCTCAAGCACTTGTTTCTCGATGACAACGCTGTTAGCATGTTTGAGGCAGGAGCTCTTCAGCAGTGTGCGCAGCTTTCGAATCTGGCGCTGGAACAGAACCTCCTCATTTCTATTCCCCTGAGGCAAGTGAATCTGAGGACAGCTGGTTCCCAGGTGTCATCTCTCCTTCCTTACATTATCAGAATGACAGCCAAATAGGAAAAAAAATTGTACTCAGACCCAGTCATGGTAGAAGTCTACCCATACCATAAACCCATTGCCATAGCTGGCACTAATTAGTACTCTTGTTAGCAGTTTCAGCATAGAAGTAGAACTGTTTTCATTACCTCTGTAGTCCCCAGTGAATCTACTCATTTCACATCCCTCCCTGACAGTAAGACTACTTTCTTTAATTAGCACACAAATAAGAGGAACCTGCTAGGAGAATATAACAGAATTATTACAGAGGAGTTTTACTGCTGCTGAGATTAATCTTACCCCATAACATGAAATTAATAGAGCATTCAATAAAAAGGAAAGGCAGCTATTTTAAAGCTGATGTTTCTAGCAACCCACACTAAGTTTATTATTGTTAAAATATTAAGATTTCAGGAGCAGAGTCTGGTCAAAAAGAATGTGCTTTTTCAGTGGATATTAGCATTCACAACTTCATTAAATTCACACATTACAAAGTATTTGGAATGCATATAAGCTCTCCAGCCTCAAGCTATAAGTAAAATTCTAGTCAAAGGAGCACAGAAGAAACATCCCTTGGGCATGCTGTATTCATTAATGCCCTGCATACAGGTTCCCTCACATTCATATGAGTGTTGGTCCTGGCCATTAGCAGAGATGTCATACTAAGCCAAATGGAGGCTGGTTTGACATAAAGTGGCAATTTTATTATTTCAAAAAGCTGTGCAATAAGACGGCATAAAAATAGCAAAGTAATTCCATTAACATCAACTCCTTTAACACAACTGCACTATTACATTTTGGTTTTTATGGCTTGTAGACAGGTTTAACTAGCCCAAATAAATAATGCAGTAAAATTTCAATTCGTTTAGCATCAGGTCCTTTAGCATTTGAATCTACTTGGCAGCAGCTTTATAATCAGAAAGTGATTTAGTGGTATATAAATATTTGATTTCAGTCTAGCCTGACAGGAATGTTTAATGCTTTCTTGTTACTTTAATATTGTCTAATCCATCTTATTTTACAACCTTCGCAGTCAAGAGAATTAACAGGAAGGAGTTATCTGTTAGCCCATAAACAGTACAGCTCTTAAGGAAATATTGGGGACTTTTTATTTTCAACTCGACAATGAATGCAGATTTGAAGGGGAGGCTGTAAGCATCAAAAAGGAGAATAAAAGTGTCAAGATGTAAAATTTATGGACTTAATTTGTCTGATGATCACCAGGTACACAAAGATATACAGAAATAAAAGTATTGCTTCTAACAGTTACCTGAGAACTCAGTCAGCAGTGCCAAAGGTTAAGAAACACAGTTAATGTGCTACAGTTAATGGATCCTAGCAGTTATTCAGCAGGAATCTGGAAAAATAAAGCTTCTTTTGTTTTTTTGTTTTGTTTTGTTTTTCTGAGAATGAAATAATCCACAAGTCCAAGTATTTTCAGGACTTGTAGAGAAGGGCCTATACTCCATAAACTCTTGCAGGGAGTGGTGAGAATGCAGGCAGGAGTCTGATGATACTCCCTGGGGTGGCAGCAGCACCGTATGGCTGCCACAGTCAGCTCCCAGGTGAGTGTGGCTTCTCTGCCATCAGCAGGATCATGCATCATGTACTCCAGTGCCATTATTTTCTCAAGATCAACACAACCTGAAGTCAAAGAATATAGCCATAAAGTCAAAGTCTAACTTTAGTATATAAGACCCTTCACAGGCTTAAGGACTTGGTGGTCAGGCTTTAGACTGTAATCAGCCTGGATAAACATGCCAGGTGATACTGCTTTTGACATCAGTGGCACTAGGGTTGACATCAGTGGCACTAGGGTCTTACCCCAGCATACCCTTCCGACATTACAATATCACATTGGGCAAATATAATCATTGCTTGTGGTTAGGTTTCAAAACATTTAATGCAGCCACAAGCATTTGGTAAGATTGACTTTTGTGGAGTACCAACAGATGAAATTCTCATTTCCCCCAGGAAATACAGCACAATACAGAACTGCCCTACTCTTGAAATAGTCCCACTGGAGTAGTGAGATTTACACAAATATGGCAACCACCTTTCAGCCTAAGAGGTCAAACTCAGCTTCACAAAAACCAGCCAGTGAGGGTGATGATGTAACCTCTTAGTAATTTCCAAAGGTATCTTCTATCATTACACTGATTTAAGCTATCACATCAACCTTTACTGGCTGTTGTAGTATACTGCTGTTCTGTTCTAAATAGCTATTGGTAGTATTATCTACAATTTCTCTGAGAGTTTCACTGAATAAGCTTCCTTAAAATCTATAACTATGACTCTTAATTTCTTCACTTTGCATACTAATATAATAAAATTATTTTTAAGCTACTTTCAAATCCATTTTATTAAAGATAGTCCATGCCAATTAACTGGCTTTCTGTTAAGCACTTGTCACTAACTACATATAGCAGGAAGAAATTAGAAGATTCTAAGTGAGCAAAACTTTTGAAATGAAACAGTCTTTTCATACAAGATGTATGACGTAAGATGTATGAAAATAAGAATGGTACTGACCAGTCTAGTACCATATCCAGAGGTCATCTGTTGGTTTTTTTTTTTTTCCTTTTAAATTTAACCAGTTCTAATTTGCTAAAGTACTATTTAAAAAAAACATCCAAAACCACTTCTATTTTCCCTGTTGCTGATTCCTTAAACAGAATATCATCATGCAGGCTGCCTCTGTGATGATTACTGTTTGAATCTGATGGGAGCAGGAGAACAAAATGGAGGAAAAATTCTAGCTCATGAACTAAAACCAAACTATGAATAACAGTACTTGAAGGAGTAGCGTTGCCATGTTTCTCTAAACTTTTGATCTTTCATAGTGCTATGATTTGGTCATTGGCATACTTATGGCAGCAAAAGTACAAAATGCATTTTTAATCTTGATGCTTAGTTGAACACATTCTTCATAACATAGTGCAGCAGGACTGCTATTCATTTCAGTTGAACTGCAGTTGAACAGGTCAGAACTGCAGTAATTTGGGAAAACAGTTCAAGTGTGCATAGACAGTATTCCTATAACTTAAAAAAAAAGGACATGAACACTTCAGGACAACATCCTATTTTGCAGAAGATTGCATTTTTTTTTTAATCATGGAATCATAGAATAGTTAGGGTTGGAATGATAGTATTATCTTAATATGTCAGATGTGCCTGGGCAAATACTTACCACCAAATACCACTTACACAAACAGAATCAATATGATGAACATAACACCTTTGTGTTGCTTTGTTTTTATTCAGACTTCCAGACACCCTTGCTAGATTGGATCTAAAGGGAAATGACATAGAGGATGTTGGAGAACAAGAGCTGAAGGACTTGAAACAGCTTCAGGTTTTAAATTTACGAAATAACAAGATATCTGCCTTGGATCGTAAAGTCCTAGAGTATCTACCCCGTCTTCGTCACCTGTATTTGGATGGAAACCCATGGAACTGCACATGTGACCTTCTTGGAACCAGAAGAGCGCTGGTGGCCAAAGGGACGGATGTCAGAGGAGGGCAGTGCGTGGCGCCAGCAGAAAGCCGAGGAGAAAGTTGGATGTCTTCCAAAAAGATTCTGCAGCAGTGTGAAGATAATCTGTCTTCCATGGAAAGAGGAAAAGAGGACAGAAAGAAAATGAAACCCAGTGAGGCCTCCAGCATTGGAGTGAACACAGATGATGATTACTATGATTATGAATTAGACTAACCCCATGGCTATGAATTAGACAACCCTATGCTTGTCTAGAGCTGCCAACTATCACCAGCATCTCTACTGACAACCGTCTGATAACCTGACACTAACTTTTCCTCTTTAATTTGTACTACAAGAGGTAATAGCTAGTGACAGAAGGGCTTAAGAAGGATGCAATTGTAAACTGAAAGTCATAAAAAATGCAAATTGTTTTTCTACCCCATTAGTACTATGTAGTTTGAGGCAAGTAAGAATGCAATTACTAACTCTTAGAAAAGCAGTCTGTAATGCTGTATGGACCTTTTTATAGTAGTACATTCTTATAGTTGCATAAAACTTCACAAATAAAATCCTGCAAAACCACAAGATACTATTACTAGGAGTCTGGCCTTCAGCACATTTAAACTCACAGGTCTTCAGTTAAGACGGAGAGTTACAACTATGCGTCCAACTTCTCAGGACTGTTCAAAGATTCTCTCTTTTAAGAAATTAATTTCTGTTTTCCTGAATTATTTGCCTCTTTATTTTAGACTTCTTCAAATGACAGTAGACTTCTTCAAATGACAGACCTATTTAGCAGAGGACCAGGTAAAACCCAGAAGGCTTATCTTCATCACAGCGAATGCAACAGACAGAAGAATCAGTGTCCTGGTGTCACGGGTTCAGCAGTAGCAGTTAATGAGATTTAATGCTAGTTCCAAAGTTAATTAATAGTGAGGAATGAAAACACTGGGGCTAACTTGACACAATTCTACTGTTGCAAATAGAAGAAGGGAGATTCACAGGATCTGAATTCTCAGATTCTTTACCTCTGGCAAATATTAGGATAAGATCAAGTGAAACAAAGTGTTTGGAAAAGTTTATTTTGGTAGCTGAATAGCCACCTGACTACAATACAGCCTATGGTGCTGTGTGTGTACACTTTTGGGTGAGGTGTACTCCACGTGGGAGTATGCACTTAAATAAAGGACTTAATGGTGGTACATGCATCAGCTCTGATGTATGTACAAATTTTATTGAACAGTACCCAAAATGCTTGAAAACTAAACAGAACTGAATGACTGAGACCACTAAACCCAGTGATTTACAAACAGCAACCTAAGGGGTTTCCTGGCAGTCCATAATCTCAGCTGATAACCAAGGAGTAATCACACCAGCAAATAACTTTTCAAAGCAAACAGTCTCTATTATTCTTTATCTTCTGCTGGCACTCAGTAACTGAGTAATGCTCACATTCATGGAGGCTGTTTTGTCAGGTGTCAGTGCAGCTATTTGGTTGTGCTGTCTATGCAAGTGCAATTGATGCCTGGGTTTCTTAGGCACCCAACACGTTAATAACTGGAATAAAACCACCTGGTTTCATTTTCCTTCACATTTTAACTTTTTTACATATCGTCAGCCACCCAAATGTTTGGAAGCTAAAGATTTAGATATTTATGAAACAGCACAAGCCTTCCTCGTGGTTTGACTGTGTTGCTTTTGCTGGCTACTGTTGGTCTGTATTACAAGCCTGGGAAGTAGTTATTTTCTGAGCCAAAAAAAATCGGTGTGCGATTCAGAATTTTCCATTCAACTTTGCATTGATGGGTTCTTTTTACACAGCACTTCATATACGTCCCCGTGTCACATTTGCCCACCCATCTGTCTGGCAGCACAGGGCTGGCTCACTAGATCCTGCTCTATCTTCTGCCTGCAGTGGGATTTAGATCTCCAAATCTGTGGGCCACTACAAGCAGAAAGGAACCAAAGGAGCCAAGGAGCCAAAACCTGAGAAGTGCAGGTTTTGTGGGAGCTGGCAAAACAGGGCATGCATCCCCAAGGCCTGACTGCCTCGGCCACCGCAGGGGCACACTCAGTGTGTTTCTAGGGGCCACGGTACCGCCGTGTCCCACGGCCGCACTGCTTGCAGGGCGCCCTGAGAGTGAAACATGCGGTTTAACACAGACACCCACGCGGCACGGCTGCCTCTGCGGGGACCAGATCGGCGCCCACCCCGAACGCCAGCGCAGCCGAGGAGGCATACAGGGTGGTGGAAAGGATGTTTTTTCGCCGGATCTGAC